>VRLP01003073.1:0-70000 GCA_009660295.1 Lophius piscatorius
CTGTTTCTGTACTATGGTGAACTCTAAAACCTGATTGGAAATCCTCAAATAAACTATTCTTACGCAGAAAATCACACAATTGTTCGGCTACCACTTTCTCTAAGATTTTTGAGAGGAAAGGAAGGTTAGATATCGGCCTATCATTTGCTAAAGCCTCTGGATCAAGAGTCTGCTTTTTAAGCAGCGGTTTGATTATAGCTATTTTACAGGACTTTGGTACGTAGCCTGAATTTAACGATAGATTGATGATTTCTAATGGACAGTTGCTGACTAAGGGTAAACTTTGTTTAAGTAGACTAGTTGGGATAGGGTCTAGGAGACAGGTTGTTGTTTTGGATAAGGAAATCAGGGAAGTTAATTGTTTCTGATCAATGGGAATAAAGCGGTCTAGATCTGCTCCAGGTCTATCTGTTGTTTCCAAACACATAGTCCTGGGGTGTAAACTAGAACCATTTGAAGACAGGAGGTTATGGATGTTACCCCTAATACTTATAATTTTGTCATTAAAGAAACTCATGAAGTCATCGCTACTGATGGTTTTAGGAATACGGGGCTCCATAGAACTCTGACTGTCAGTCAGCCTGGCTACAGTGCTGAACAAAAACCTGGGGTTGTTTTTATTTTCCTCTATCAGTGCAGAGTAATAGGCCGCTCTGGCGCTGCGGATGGCTCTCTTATATTTTTTGATGATAGATGATGATTATGAGTAGTAGATGTAGAATGTTGTAGCCGTTATAGGCAGCTTTCATTGTTTCCCTGCATCTTCCCCTTAAACCAGGTTAGCTATATTTTGCTAAATGTGGCTGACACTAAATCAATAAAAAAAAGTCTTGGACAAAATTTTAGATGTTTACATATAGGACAACGATAAGGTCAGATAAAAACAATGGCATCAATACACACTGCATACACACACACACAACACACAGCTGACTTAGATAGATGGAGGTGACAGATTCAATCAATTATACCTTTCACACAGGCATTGTAGATATGTTTTTTTTTATCATTTTTGGATTTGTAACTTAAATAACATTCAGGTTTAGACAGAAGTCGAGTATAGGATTAAGTCAGGCTAGTTTCGGGGACACCTAAGTAGCAATTGGGAATTTTAAGTTGTTGTTGATTGTCAAAATCTAGAGAGCCACGGAAATGCTATAGAGAGATTTTTATTTTTTTTTTATCTTGTGTGCACAAGAGAAATAATAAAGACAGGCATTTTCCTTGAAGACCATCGGTGTAAGCTACATGAATGTAGTCCTTTTGTACAAGCAGAAAATGATTCTTGCTAATGATGACCCCATTTTTACACGCAAGAGCTGATAGAATTTAATTGTGTAACATATTTTTTCTGTTTATGGTCTAAGCACATGCTGATATTTCCTGTTGCTGAGCAGTAAGACTGAAAGTCTGTAGCAGAAGTAAGGTTGGTCCCCGTTGTGCATGTATTCTGATTTTGATCTCTAACCTAGTATGTTTTTGTATTCTGTAGAGTAATACATTAGGTCAAAGTAAAAAAAAGAACTGTCATGATTGATATCTGACTTGATATCATGCATATAAATTAAATATGAAACATTACCATGGACACCATTATATAATGGGGTAAATAAAGGTTACATGTTAGAATTCCTATGCCCTCCATCTACCAAGGGTTAAAGGTCTAGTGTGGAGAATGTAGGAATATTACTGGAAGATGGTGTTCATTTTTGTCATTTTTTTCTTTTTTTACCTTAAAAATCAGCTTTTTATATCTACAGATGGAACAGGGCCTTTTTGACAGAGTCTGTCATTTTAACACTGTCATGCATTTACAGAAGCCCAGAATGGACAAAAAAATATTTGACTTTAGAGATGGTCTGTCATATTGTATCATGTCTTAAGCAGACAACATCAGGTGTAAGATAAGGGATGTTAAATCGGTTCCACACTGAGAGTTTATTCTCTCCTAGTGCTCATTATCAGCCCCGCAAATCCAGCATGGGTCGGGCTAATATTCCATTGTAGTTAGAATGAATCACATATTAAAAAAATCAAAGGTACAGGGTACAAGAATTGTACCTAGAAAGTTAGAGTTGTTGCAGTTGTTCTTTTAGAGTAGTTTTTGCATGATAAGAGTCAATATATTGTGTATAAAATATTTCAATGGTCAGAACTACTCTTTGTCTTTTCTGTCTTAAGATATATTAAAGTCATTCAATGATTCTAAGCAGAGAAAAACAAGCCAAAACTCATATTCTAATAAAGGGCTTTTGTTTTACCGGCAATGGTAATTCTACATCCAGAAAAATTATATGCGTCTAGCACAGTAGTTCCTGGGACTCGGTAAAATTTTATATGTATATATATATATTTTTTTTCTCTTTTTACCTTTTTTTTTATTGTTGAATTATATCGGCAGTCCGCCTTTCAGCCACATGGAGGAGCCTTTCAAGCTCTACCACACATGCAGCTCAGCCATCACAGCAAGGCATTGGAGAACAGGCAGGGGATGCTTTGCTCAGAACTCTTTGGAAGAGACTGAATATTTCAGCTGATGCAACTGAAACGCAACAATAAATATCCGTACAATTTATAAGGTTTCCTGTCTTGGGTCCAGACTGTGGTTGGGTAAGATGGGAGATATTTATTCATTACCTCCAGTGCCTAAGTTTCTTGCTTCGGGGCTAGCCGCTTTATACTTTGTCAGCGGTAGTGAACAACAACCGGTGACTCCACTTGGTCTTAAGAAGTTGCAGCCATTATTTTGAGACAACTGTGCTCTGCTGTTCAAACATTGAGCTACTTTATTAGCCCCTGCTAACTCATTTTCCATAGCACCATCACTATCAGACTCTCGTGCTTCGACAAAGTGCTGCCTTGCTCGCCTACTCACTCATGCACAAACACACACAGACACTCTTAGAGAGGTCAGGCACCCTGCAACATAAGCTTAATAACATAACACACCTAATGAGGGTTGTGGTTAAAAACATTTGATCGACTCTTTTGATAACAACACCTATTTCTTGATGTTGGCCAAAATATTGCTCAGGTAATTATAACATTGGATCTAATATGAAAGGCTATCGACAACCTATATTCTGTTTGTTTAACTGACGAGAGGGAAATAGGAGACCGTCAGTCATGCCCTAATGCACATAATTTGTCTCCAATAAAGTAGTTAGAAGTGTTATTCTTTCACTGATGAGTGCCTATTTGCTTCAATAGAGATACACTTCATTTGTTTGGTTTTCATGTAGTTAATGTGAAAATTGTTTCATTGATATGTGTTTAACTTATTACTAATTTAAAATAATAATACATTTTCACATGAAAATGTGAACATCTTTCGAGAAGTTGGTGTTTACTCTGACTCAATTATGTTTCTATATTTGATATTATATATTTTATAATTATGTATCTATAAAGGAGCCTATTTATAATGTTTATATTTTAATCAGAGGAGATTAAAAAAACCAAGTAGCCATTTTGAAATGGCTACTTTGCCTCTTCTAGATAATACAATGATGCACACAGCGGGAATCAACAAATCATTGTTCTTGCAATTTATAGCTGAGGTCTGTTGATATTTGGGTCGCGATGGTTGTACATTTTAAAAAATGTGGGTCCCCAGAGAAAAAGTTTAAGAACCACTGGACTAGCATCACTCACCATTGGGAGAGGCCAAATCTAGTTTGCCAGCCCCTGGCAGACTGCAGCCGAATACTCTGTAACTCATTGCTTATCCGTTCTGCACAACCAATTTATTCTCCAGCTCCATCCTCTCTACTCCGTGGACCTATCATCAAACTGCCTGGCTTCAAGATTGGCCTTCGCCTGGAGCCGACACAGCACATGGACCAATTTACTTGGGTTTATTTTAATTTGCCAATTGTTTTGCTCAGTCTCAAAATAGTACTTTTGTTTGCTTCCTGAGATCCTTAAGTGGAGCTTTGTTGAGATAAATACTCATATTAACTGCTTGTATTGCAGTGAGCATTCACTGCCTCTTTAGTGTAAGGCCGTGAGTATTTATGAGCCGAGTGCCTAGTCTTCATTATGGATATTTATTTAGAGTTTCGTAATACAAAAATGGGCTAAGAAAATAGAATTGATGCAGAAAACATTTATTTTCTTTGAAAATTCTGGACCTAACTCAAATTTAGTTGGTAAATTTTGTCCTAAAAGAAAGGGGATGTGAATCCATACACCCTGAAAGACTTTATATTCCACTACGTATGAAATGTGTCAAACATGGCATCCGTCATACATAGATCCCTTACATTGATGGTACATTCAAAAAATGGCAGTGAAGATTCAAAATCCTTGACAACAGGCAGTGTTGAGAGTAAAGGAGATTGTGATAATGTGCTGTACATAGAAAATCAGCTAACATAGAAGCAGTGATGAAGTTGTTGCCCGGCTGTCTTCTCCCAGTTGTTTCCGGTAGGGGTCGCCACACCTGCTGCCTGTATGTGAGGTCATTAGGTAAGTATGTAAGATGTAAGTAAGATGAAAATGTCATGAGTCTCGGTTAGTATTTATTCTCTTATTGTGAAGGTTATCGTCATCATTCTAGTGATTCTGGTGTTATCAATGGTGTTAAGTTAGTTTTACATTTCCTGTCATGTCTCCTTTATGTTTTTCCTTTCAGTTATGTTTATCTGTTTATTGTTATTCATTTCTTTATTCCTTCTTAGTGTAGTCCTTCTGAGTTTGACTTGTGCTCCCTCTCCCTCTCCCTCTCTGTGTCTGTCCTGTGATTCTATTATCCTCTTGTGTGATTGTTCACCATGTTCACCTGTGTTTCCCCTCCAGCTGTGTCTCAGTGTCACGTTACCTTAGTGTATATAGTCTGCGCTCACCTTTCCTTCTGTGCTAGTTTGTTGTTGATGTCTGGTCGTCACAATTCCCAACCAGTTCCTACTGTTACTTACTGCGTAAATTTTCCATGTGAATTTCTCGTGTTTTTTTTTGTTCTGAAGTTGTGTTTTTTTTTCGACTCAGCCTTTTTATTTGGATTGTTTGCTTTATGGGACTGCTCACCTGGTTTTGACCCCTGCCTGTTTTTTGGACATATTGTTTTGGATTTTTGTTAAATTAAATATTTTAACTACACCTGCTTTGCCTCCGCTATTGTGTGTCTTCACCTGGGTCCTAAACTTTATTCCTACCAAAGTTCTAGAGGAGAACTAGATGGGAGAGAGAGAGTGAATTGATTGAGAGATTTTAACTGTGTAAATTGTAAAATGACATAGGAACATTGCCATAGCAACAGTCCTTGTTTTGACGAGGTTCCAATTAACACTGTTTTTCTGGGTTTTATTCTTTAAAATTCCAATGAGGTTTGGTAGGGTCATAAAGCAGCATGGGAGTTATAGGTGAAGTGTCGGGCACAAATGTTTTATTAAAGCTCAGATTCTAACACCGGGTTCCTCCCGTCACTAAGAAAGTCTCCCTTGTTGATTGATTGCTAGACGAGAACAGAATACCTTTTGTCTCTTTGTAACCCGGAGAGCAAATGGTGAGATAAGCCAACCGGACTTGGTTGGGGCTCCTTCCACAGGAGTTACGGCATCAATGCAGGGTTGCATGGAGTCGATCAGCCTGTGGCACAGCTGAGGTTTTGTGGAAGCCCAGGTTGCTTCGATAGCGGCCTTCAGCTTCTCTGCATTGTTGGGTCATGTGTCTCTCATCTTCCTCTATGTCAGGCAAGTTGGCTGGCCAATCAACCACAGGTGCAGGAGCCAAATCCTGCTTGAAATTAAATCTGTTGACGCTGGCGCGGCTGTTATGCTTCGCACCGAGAGGAGACTTGGGTTTTGTGCTTTTGTACGATCTATGTGTAAAAAAATAAATAATAATAAAAGATTCTGTCAGAGAAATACAGATAATCTAGTTAATAAATTGAATATAATAATAATTTGCTGGAGTGTGCTTCTAAAATCATAACGTAGATATGCGTTATGTTTAGGTGGATATGAATTAATACAACTCATCTTACCAATAACCCACTGCTCCTCTGGTTATCATTATTATTAATTCTACCTTCACAAAGCTGCTGGTATTATATTAATTTCCCCGGCTGGTCTTTGTCTCATATTACACCGGCATTGTGGCAGTAATTCCTGAAGATGATACCCCACACACACACACACACACACACACACACACACACACACACACACACACACACACACACACACACACACACACACACACACACACACACACAGAGAAGAGGAACTCAGAATTATTGTCATGGAAGCAAGTCCTCCTCTGTGGGTTACAAGGCATCAGAGCTTATTAGTAAAGGGTGCATGGGCCAAACATGACCTCTGGGAAAAGTCTCGAAGGGCCGCTTCTTGGCAGGTTTATGATCCTTCATGATCACCATGGATCATTAACCAGTGGAGGGAAAATCAGCCTTGAATATCACCACCTATGGTATATGTCAGTTTCTTAACAATAATAGTGCATATTTACAGACTCATAAGCAGTGGCAATATATCTAGCTTGTTTGTTTACTCATTTACAGTTTTATGAGAATCAATGTTTGTAAATACATTAAAAAAAAACACATTGATGACTACATTAATGACTTGCCCCTGCCTTTTTCACCGCTTGGGTTTCCTATTGCATCGCTGGGGGACTGCATTGGGGTGTTCGCTACTCGTCCATCCAGTGCCCAGATCTGGCCTCACCCCCTCATCGCTGTAAGAATTCATTGTAGCATTTACTATTATTATTACTAATAATGAATATAATTATTATATAATTATCAGATATATAACTTATGGTATGTTGTACATTATCATACTAAGTCACAATATATTATATCATAATATATGTAATTGAAGAATTCAATTATTTTTAACAAACATGAGGATGAAGACATTGAATGTCTGCATGACAATTTGAGTTGGGAGATTGTAAGGTGCAGAGAGGTGAGGAGGGATGAAGAAAAATGAAGGGAAATGAAAAGTAAAAGAACTCACAGGTAAAAACTTTGCCTGTGTTTCACATGATATATATTTGAATCTTTCAAAAAAAATTATCTTAAATAATCTAAATATGAGGAATCAAAAAAGGAGCAAAAACAAAACTCCAGTGCAAGTTGACTATACTCAGTTACATCCATTTATTTTGGCCTTGTCATAACAATCCACGTGTTAACGTTTTGGCCAAGTGGGACTTCATCAGAGCACAAAGGGAGACTAGGGTTATAGGGTGGTACCTCCTGAAGTCATAAAATAATTCTATGAGTCTGGTTGGCTTTGAGGCGTTATTGGAAGGTACCATGGCTTTGATCCTCTGGTGAGAGCATATTTGTGAAATATCCATGTCAATTTGAGTGGTCTGCAGTTTTTGGCTTTGCCCTTTGCAGGCTTTTGCGTCTTTGTAGTCACGGATATCCCCATCAAATTTCCGTTGATTACACTCACTGAGTTCATCTCCAAACATTTCAATTGACACAAATATGTCTTTCAGTTCTTAATCAGTGTATTAAATGTCCTCACTCCTGTCAGTTGATTCAAATCACCAAGCAATGACTTGGCCTTGGTGGAGATTGTAAGCTTAAAGAATTCTTTGAAAAATTAGATATAACCATCCATTGAAACATAGGGGGCAAGCAATTCTGCATTTAAACAAAATTTGCAACATGCACACTTTTATGACATGTGTCATGAGATTTCTGTGATTTTTGTTGTTCTCTTGCGCTGCCTGAATTTGATGCAGCTCCCTGGAAAAACCCGTTCCTAGGTACAGATGGAGGCTGGTAATTGGAAGGAAGGCTGACACCCTCTTTAAAATGGCTCCTGTGGCTGCTTGCACTTTCGATTTCTCTGGCTTCCAACCTGGACCGAGATTGTATGAAAGTAGTATCAAACTTTTTGATAGTAAATTGCTGTGGGATTGGTCTTCTGTAAGTTAAGATAATTAAATTTGTTCAATGTATGTATTTTTAAATATTGTTGTAAATTTAATTTAATGTTATATATTGTAAATAGTCATATTTGGAGCAGTCCAGGAGTTTTGTAGGGGTGTGAAGCCTTTTTCTTTTGCTGAACTATTTTCCTCTGTTATGCTGCTAGTTAGATTAGGGACGGTTGCTGCTAGTTAGATTAGGGACGGTTTTATCCTTTTTTTCAGTTGAAATAAAATATGATATAATAAAAACTCAGACAGGCTGGGACAGAGAAGAGTCTTTTTTATGCTATGCTCGGGTTTCCCCTGGACTAGGCATAACACACAGTGACAACAGATGACATGCATTTATGCAAAATTTATGTCATCATTCCCACAAAAATAATTCCCGCAAAAACAGTTATAGTGTATCTAAATATCAATACCTACATTACCAAAGACATTAAACAAATAATGAACTTAAGGAAATTAGTTCCTAAAAATAAGGACACAAGGGAGCTGCAAATAAAGGATAAATAACTGAGAGGGTAACTTAGGACGGTAAAGGAAGAACACTGGAGACACCTGGAGGAAGCTTGCAAGGCTGGTAATTCTCGCAAAACATAGGAGGCCATGAACACTTCTTGTTTTAGTCATTTGTGACTAATGATGAGTTGACCTCTGCAATTGAGTTTAAAACTTTTTTTTACCAGGTTTGAAACTACTGGGAGTGCTGATAGATGCAGGGAGGTGCTGGAGTCATTAACTATGAAGTCTGAGGATAGAGTGACCATTTCAGTGGGTCAGGTGGTAAACGTCTGGTCTACATACGTCTGGCAACATATGTACTATAACAGTAAAACACAATGTATAATAGTTGATTTCCTTGAGTCAATTCATATGCACCAAAATCCAACCAAGAATTCTGAAATGATGTCAGAAAAACAATGTTTTTCGTAAAAACTCCCCTTAGTTAATAAAATATGAACTTTTCAAGTTAAACACAATTTATACAAGATAGATCTCCTGGACTTGATTCATATGCACTAAAGTTGGAATAGATGGGACCAACTGTTGGGAAATTATTGCCGGAAAACTTTCAGAGATAAACCTCCCTCTAGTGTCAGAACTATAAAACAGACCTTTCCCAAAATCAAGCCAGCTATTCCACGCACTAAGATCTATAACGGTAAAATAGTTGAAAATGGTCCATGTTGCAGTTTATAAGTTATTGCGGTAACATGAAGGATCTAATCGGATGCGGCAGCAATGAAGATCCAAATTATAGGGAATTTTCGGGATATCCTACTCCGATGATGCAATGACTGCAATGGTGGCAATGATGAAAGAGGGGGAGAAGTATGACCTTTACCTGGACAAGGTCAATAAAGTGGTGCAGGGTTGTGAATTAAACGTTCTCATCCTCAACACCCACAATACAGAAGACATCATCTTTGGAGCCACTCAAGACACCTATATTGCTCCAATAACAATTCACAAACAAACCATAAAACAATCATAAGCATTCAAATATATGGGAGTGTATGTGGACACGGCCCTGTCCTGGATCTACCACATGGACTTTGTTTGCAGCAAAGTGCAACAGAGGATTTACTTCTTCAGGAGACTCAGGTCACTGCCGCAGATCTGTGTTAGTGCGATAACTCAAAAACTGTATATCATGGATTCTTTTTCAAATTTTATACCCACATAGACCGTAATGCAAGGAAGGAGTGTGGAGTGCTTCTGGGAAAGTTTGGTTAACTTATCAACCGTTGATCCGTTTAGTCCAAACCTGGTGCATATGATTTGAGTCAAGGAAATCTATCTAGTGTACATTGTGATTCACTCTTACAATTCATATTTAACTGACTAGGGGGAGCTATTTATGAAAATCACGGTTTTCGGATATAACTTTCTAACTATTAGCTCTATTTAGTGCAAATTTGGTATATATGAATTGACTTAAGGAGATTTAGCGTGTAAATATTGTATTTTACTTTAGCATTTTTATTTTACTCACTTGAGGGATCTTTTTTTTTAAACAAAAACAAGTTTTTTCGGACATAATTCAAAAAACATTTCATGGATCATTTTCAAATTTTATACCTAAATGGTGCGGCAAATGACTGGGTTGATTTTAGGAGAGGTTGGTTGTATAGTTTTGACAATGGCGCTATCTATCTTGTGAATGTCGTGTATAACCCTAATAGTTCATATGCTAGCTAATACCTGAGATAAACCAGAAATTTTCACACTGCAACCCTTTCAACTCATACAGATGTGTTTTCACTTGAGTTCATGTCCCACTTGAACTCAAGTGGTGTAAAGGTGTAGCTGTGTTGCATCGACTTTATATGCAATAATGCCACATAGAAAACTTGCATTCTATAAAATTGGGCTTTTAGAAAAATTATGCAAAGATGGTATATCTTTGAGGCCAGTTTATAGGAGGAGTGATCATAGCAAATAAGTCTGAACCTGTCCTTTAGAAAGAAACAAAATTTGCTAACTGGGAGTTTTTTTCTTACAAAAACACGGTTTTTCGCACATAACTTCTTAATGACTGGCCCAATTTAGCCCAAATATGGTGTATATGAATTGACGCAAGGAGAACTATCATTATATATGTCATACATACATCCATCTATCATTGTCACTAGCCAAATTTTATTGATCATATTTTACTCATTATGCAGAACTTTTTTTATTTTTCTAAAAAGAAACTTTACTTTTAATTTGAAAGTTCAACCAGGGGGTATTGCTTGCACAATGCAGAGGATTGGGGAATTTTTGGGGATCTACCCTTCGCAGTTGGGGTTGAAAGCATAGGTCTAGTTTGTTTGTGTTTTTTTATTTTCCAAGTCTCTTCTTACAATGCAGCGTATTTGCCCGTCGGCCAATGTAGAAAGTGGTATCTTCATGCATCAACGTTTCTTCTACATGTTGTCTCAGACAAATAATTAGAAGTTATGAAGAAGTGCACTGCATCTTCTCCTTCATGTTTTTTTTTTATTATACCGAGTTAATATTTTCTCAGTAAATATTCACCTCACCACCAAACACACCTAATCTGAGCAGGGAGTTACATAATGAAGCAAGCATTAAAGGTTTGTAATCTTTAGTAGTGAGAATAATTTGCGGATGAGCAGCTACTGCGCTCCCAGCAGGCATTGTTACTTGTAGTCCCTAGCGTCCACAGAAGTAGAATGGGAGCCAGAGCGTTCAGCCATCAGGCTCCTTTCCTGTGGAACCATATCCGAATCTCAATTCGAGGGCCAGATACCCTCTCTACATTTGAAAGTAGGCTTAAAACTTTCCTTTATGATAAAGCTTATAATTAAGGCTGGCATAAGATAGTTCTTAGCTATGCTGCTTTAGGTTTAGACTGGTAGGGGATCTCCCATGATGCACTGTGCTTTTCTCTCTTCCTCTCTCACTGTCCCTCTTTATACATCCCTCTCACTTTAATGCATGTTACTGGATTAATGCATGTTACTGGATTATTGTATGTCACTAACTTGACTTCCTCCCTGGAGCCTTTGTGCTCCTTTGTTTTCATCCTGCAAGGTCACATGGTTAGTGACTGCATCTGCTGCTGTGGACCTACTCGATGTCCACTGATTTCAAGATGCTCATTATGATGATTACCATTATTATTACTATTAATGTATAGTATTTCCCATAAATTATTGCTAAATGTTACATTACTATTAATGTTATTATCAACCTGGGATCCCTGCTGCCGCCGCGGCCCAACACTTGAGAAGCGGAGAAAAGTGGATTACCATAGCTGATATCTTTTCTGCTTTTCCCCCGTATGTATGTATGTATGTATGTTTGTGTCTCTCTCTCTTTTCAAGCCCTACTGGTCATTAGTAGGCTGTCCACCCTGAGTCTTGGATCTGCTTGAGGTTTCTGCCCGTTAAAAGGCAGTTTTTCTCGCCACTGTTGCCAAGTGCTTGCTCGTGGAGGAATTTGTTGGGTCTATGTAGATAATTAAGATATAATTAAGATATATAAATAAAGATTGATTGATTGATTGATTGATTGATTGATTGATTGATTGATTGATTGATGGATATATGGTGTATAGCATTTTTAATGCCCAAACTCTAAATAACAACAATAATTCTACCAGAGAACAAAGGTGCTGTTAGAAAAACCAACATGGCTTGGATAAGCTTCGTTTCCTGTACTACTGGCTAAATATCCACACTCTCGCAGAGCTAGCAAAGAAAATGGGCTGAGAGGGCGACTTACCGCTCAGGTGACAAAAAGCCGTCTACAGTGTATCAGTCCGGTTGGCAGGTTTTTTCTGAATGGTTATACAAAAGGTGATATTAGAGGGGAAAGAGATGAGCAAAAAGCTCAGGGCTATATCCCTGCTGTAGCAAATAGCAGAAGACTCACATTCATTAAAAAAAAAAAGGTGTTCATTTTAAATTTAAATAATACAATACCTGCAACGCCTTTATAAGACCTCATGCTTCGGTCAATACCTTTGCATTAAGGGTTTTGCTCATTCTCAACAATCAAATAAACAATTTAAAGACTGAGCCACAACAAAAACTTCAATAACATTAATCAGAGGGCTATCATAAATAACTGTGGAGGGGGAAAAAAAATCAAAAAACATAATACTGTTAAACATTTAATCACAGAAAACAGAATTATTTACAAAAAAAAAGCAAGTATCCATAGGGGGAAAAAAGTACATTCAGCTTTGAATTTTAAATAAAGTGCATTTACATTTTTCATAATATTTACTTGAAATTGCAAAAATTGTTTGATTGTTTATTGCCATCAAAACTTATTATGGAATAATCATTGCCGCCGCAGATCTTTTGTGATAATGTGATAACTGAAGAACTATTTCATGGGTCATTTTCAACCTTTATACCCCATAGACCTTAGTGTGATATTTGATATTGGATATTTGGATTTTGAGTCAGTGTTTTCTTCCCATAATTTCTCACCCCGTCGCCCCGTGTTGTTCATATTTTACTCACAAAGGGCTGTTTGTTTTGTCTTTTTTAGGAGGAAAACAGTTTTTGGTCAGAAGCTCACATTTATTTTGAGGAAATCAATTAGAAGGATTGCCTGTACAATGCAAGGTTTTGGATATAACCTTGTTGTCAGGGACGACAGCATAGGACTCGTTTATTTATTGAGATATTCAAGAACATTTGAAAATATACGCTACATGATTCAAATAATACACTATATATATATATATATATATATTGTACATATATCCATATATATATATATGTATATCCTAAAAACATATATTTTTATCTCATTAATCTTATTTAAAAGAAAGAGAGTGCACAAGCAGGTCTAAAAGACACAACAAAAAAAATTTATTAAGAAATGGCATAACAAGAGAAGTATTTTTTAGAGAGAGAGTATGTCTCTGATGCATAATGGACATTTACTTTAAAATGTACTTTTTACTTTTAAGGACTTTTTTTCCCAGGTAAACATATTTTACTTGTGCCAAAATAAATATAATGCATTATTGATACCCAAACTAAAACAATAATCTGATAATCTCTTTTGTCTGATCCAGCGCCATTGTAGTGGCACTGTCACAGCACTCACAGATGAAAAGCTATTCTATTCTACTATATTTTGGCGCTGAGGTGTCTGACAGCCAAGTCAAACATAATTTTCTGTCACAGACTTCTGACACATGTTAACAGTTCTAAGTCAGGGAGAGAGTTGATGAACGGGGAGAAGTACTAACCTCACGTGTCATGTTTCGCTTTACACCTTTGTAATGTCTGACTGTAATTTGGATAGGGTTTAGTTGAACTTAAAAGAAAGGCTGTATCTTGGCAGAGGTATACGCTCTATTGAGGACCCCTCCAGTTGAGTCAAATATTCCATTTTTAAACAACATCTTTTAAATAGTCCAAATAAGTTTTAGGGAAAATTAGATAAAACATAAAACAAGGAGAAGTAAACATATCATGATGACGACTGTAATTTTTAGGCTTTTGCTGCTATAAACTTACAATTAGTGATACCTACTCAGTCAAACCAACAGCAATCTGTTCATGTGTGAATAAGTGTGTGTGTGACAGAGGATGCGGTTCGACGTCACGTGACAGATGTATGTCTGTGTGTATTTATCAGAGACAGTCATTTGTTCTGCTTGTATTGGTTGCATTCATGTGGAAGACAGTGGGAGATAAATGTGAGGATGTGGGTATCTGTGTGTGAGCGAGTAATTGAGCGAGTAGTTCCCGTGTGTGTGTGTGCGTATCAGTGCACCAACAGCTGAACAAAAGGTGCATGGTCCATGACAAGCTGTTGAGGATTTCAAATCAACTGTGGGGTCACAGTCAGTCTCTGCTGGAGGAGAGAAAAATAAGTAAGGAGATGAAAGGTAAACAGAAGACAAGTGGAAAAACACATAACGATATCTCCCTGAAGAATCACGCCACTGATGTGCTCCGTCTGCATAATTGAGTACATGTCATATTTTCATTTCCTGTTATTCAAGTATTCATTACTGAAGCACATACACCCCTCCTGTGACCAAGTATTGGACCCCCTCCTGATCTGAAATCATGCCAAAACTTCAAACTAAATTTAACGTGAAACAAAGAAATGTTTGAATCAATACTTGTATATATTGAACCAAAAAGGTTACCTTATACCAAGTAGGCATGTGTGAAATAGTATTTCCCCTTTTGTGTTACGGTATTCTTCTAATTCTTGAAAGAGCATAGAGAGATATCTATGTTTTACCTCGAAAAAAATTGAAAATTGTAGTAATAGTTTGGTTAAACTTAAAATTATCACATCTGACTGTTATGAACTCTTTTACAAAGTATTCTCATTTCTCTTCAAGAAGGAAAGACAGGAAGCCTGTTATGCTTATATATGAAAATGTTGATTCAACTACACACTAAACAGAACAGGATAAATATAGATAAATTATAATTACGTAAATAAGATAAGATAAGATAAGATAAGATAAGATAAATAAACAGTTTAATGGATATACATGTGTGTGTATGTTGACTGATGGTTCAACAGCTGAAAGTTTGAGAAATAGTAAATGGTGATAGAAAGGAATTATTGTTGGTTTTGAATTCTAGGGTACTTAATTATACTTAATGGGCATGATAGAATTTTAGGAACTTAAATCTTGTACTTCAACCCCAGATCATCATGAGCGTTATAGAACGATCTTACTTTGTGCTGGTCACAATCACGTCCCTGGATCGGGCTTTTGCAGTCAATCAGCAATTCTCCGCTCGCTGGAAGAAAGGCAGTGTTTCAAAGAGTCAGCTGTAGACTTCTCACAAGGTGTATCTATCGTCGCTTCCGTATGGAGACTGGTGGTTGCTGCGCACACACGTCCGGTTGGGCAAGAGATGGACCTGGCACCGATCGTCCTTGTTGCAGGATGCAAAAATGGGAACAGAATACTGGTCCCTTTAGTTTAGCGTGCAAAACTAATTTCCAAGAAGGGTCATAGGCCTCACGACTCCTTACGGAAAATTTACCTTTTGCAGGGCTGACAGTCTCAGAATGAAAAGGGATTAAACATGTACTCTTAGGAGCAGGTTCCAACAAAAGTAAAACATTTGCCTGCCCTTATTGAGCTCAGTGTTATGATGCTCAATAAACAATCAGATCAGAATACAAAGTATAACTGAAAGGCGAAAAATCAACGAAAGTCGTAAAGGAAACGACTTGAAGTAAACAAGTAAAATTGAAAAGAGCTACACCGGTTAAGAGCTCAAGAGGGTTAAGATATTAAGAGTGAAGAAGAATGAACTAGAACAAGAACAATGTAAAATCAGAGAAAAAGAAAACAGGAAACTGAAGACAAAGAAAAGCGAAGTAGAAAAAAGTTGAATTGAAAGTGAAATAACAAGGCGCCATCCTCTTTTTATACCTGTCCGGGTGTCCCAGTAACTTATTTGTATGAAGGGATGAGCAGAGCATCTGGTTACTCTTGCATAATGTCAAGTTGGTTGACAAAAAAGGGGGAGAGAAGGACAAAGACCTAATGTAACTGTAGTAGATTTACTTTCTCTCACCATGGCCAAAGAGTGATTAAACACATAAAGGCCAGTGTGTGTATATATAAATACCATGTATTCTTTATACTCTGGTCATGCAAAACAATAATCAAGATATAATCAAATCAAGGTTAACTACAATGATATCTGCATTAATATGGCATATCTATCAGATTTGTAGCAGACAGGATCAGCACAGGTGAAACAATCAATTTAAGGACTGTATTTACTGATTAATAGCACTTTTCACAGTGCAACAAAACAACAACATTGTGCTTGATTGTTATTCAAAGATAAACAACATTTCTAAGAATATAGTGGTTACAAGAATTATTCATTCATATATTTAAAATGGATTAGGTAAGACAGACATATTCACAAATGTGACAGTAGTAAGACAATAAAAAAAACATTTTTCGCAAATGGTGAGATAAAACTATCATTCTCTTGCTGTGGAAAACCAGATGTGGAGATGTCTCTTCCGTCCCTTGTCTCGAGTTTGTTTGCTACTGGCTGTGGCAGAACCTGATGGTGTGGGCTTATCCTCACCATACCTGCTTCTTATCTACTTTTACAAGCCATGCAGTATATACACGCAGCACTGGTTGCTATGTGTCCGAGTGCATAGCAACCAGTGCTACGCTATGTATGTATGTATGTATGTATATATATATATATGTATGTATACTTACACATATGTTGCGTTCTTTGTTATCAGTTTATGTTTATTCAACATTTTGGACAAATGTCTTGACTCATTTTGTTTTGTTTGTATATGGTTTGAAATTGTGGTTTTCAGATTTTGTTTGCAATCATTTAATCAAATATTGAAATTGTTGTAAACAATTACAGTTCTAATCAGTTTTCACAGCAATCATTTTTAATAATTAATGTCTCTTGGTTTTCTTTATTTTTGAAAGTTGCTGCATGAAAAAATATTCCACTGAATTTCCATAAAGCTTTTCGCCTCCAGGTTTTTACCATGATGCCTTTTGCCCCCATAATAGCTTTTGTTGTTTTGACTTAAAATACTGTTCAGCTGAATATTATATATATTAAGATTTTATGCATGTATAATATTTAATATATTGTTAAAATCATATTTTGCATGTTAAGATATCTTGTATTTTCATGTTGTACAGATAATATATTAATTTTATATATTGATTAATATCATATATTTGGGTTACAACACGTCAGATTTTACTTTTACTTCAATCCAGGTGTAACACAAGCAGAAATCATTTGAAATGATTATTTGAAACTTTGTTTTGATTCATCATTTCTCTTATTTTAGTCGCTTTGCTTAGTTTCCGGGTCAGGAGGTCATGTCACTTGAAATAAAACCTTATCAACATTGTTAAAAAGAGCAACTTAAACATTGTGACCACATAAAAAACAAACCATCTAAAGCTACAGTAAGGATTGTGTATTTTAGATGCTTAAGCAAACTATCATCCACCATTAGAAAGTCTGACATATTGACTTCCAGTGTTGCCCCTTGCAACGTGTATACAGCAGTCGTGAGCGCTACAAAAGGGAAGTGAAGCAAAAGTGCCAAAAGTAAATATAAGATATTTATTTAATTTACAATGACTACCAAGATGAGGTCTATGAATCAGCAGCATCAGTGATGTAAATATGGATGTGTGCACATATGGTGTACAGTAAGTGCTGTGCTAACAAAGCAATGGTGGATGCACCAATGAGAGCGAAGGAAGAACAGAAAGTGAAGGTCTGGAAGCTGAAGGCTTTTGTATCCTGTAGGGCATTTGTTCTCAACCTTTTTGAGTCGTGACCCCAAGATAACTTTCGTTAGTGTTAGAGCTTTCCCTCCAAATTTTTAGCAATATTTTCATCCATACGACAGCTAGCAAACCTGTTGAGGCTGTTAAAGCATCATCAGCGCCAAAATGCGGGTCTGTTTCTTTTTTTCTGCTGTGTGTGTCTGAACAGAATCTCCACCTCCAAGAGTATATCAGAAATAAGTTAGCAGATCACACTCACACAAGTAGGCAGGGCCATCACATATACTTAAAATAACAAAAAATAAAATACCAGGGTAAATAAAATGCGATAAAAGCTGATTTACATGAGATTTAGTTGATTTTTAGGATGTTGAAGGTTTTGAATACATCAATTGTTTTGGCCAATTTTTTTAAATAAAAATGAAATACAAGTGAAATAATTACCAGATTGGTATTGAAACTTCATTGGTTATGGCGATGATATTGATTGATTTGATTCACACATTCATTCCATACATACAGGTATTACTGCTTATCCTGTTGAGGATTCAGGTCAAGAGGGCAATGCAATTCTCGACAGGAATGCAAATTTCCAGCATATTGCGAGACCAGTGGCGCATGCAGAGAGTATTAAATGAAATGAAAAAACAGCGTCGACAGTTACAGGCCTAGCGGTTAACCTCAAATGCAGTCCATCTGGTTCCTGAAGGCCCCCAAAAATCCCAGTAACCACATTACACTGCCAGAAAAGATGAAAAACTGAAATGTGAGTCTACTTACCAGTATCTAAATAAATTATAAAATGAAAAAAATTTCATGAACCAAAACCTTTGTCTGGTGCAAAAGGTTGCTTGTCATGATGGTGCAGAGGAAGAGGTGGGGGTTTATTTTATCCTCAGTGCGCCCTGACGGGGTTGCATTCTCGCAAGGCGGACCATCCCATGTCAAGGGCATCATAGATCTGTGGGGATCAGCAACCCCCCTGACCTGTCTTGACACACGGAGCAGGAGTCTAATGTGCGTGCAAGGGTTTTGCTCGAAATATGGCGTTGTGATTATGCCACAACCCTGATAGCTGAGCTGCTCATGCAGAGCCTGCAGCTTGAAGGTATATGTGGCCTGTGCGCAACAACACACCTGTTGCGCACAACAACATAACACAAATACATGCAGTTTGAATTCCTGTGCACGTAGAAATTCAAGCTGCGTGCTCAATATGAGCAGCTGTGTAATCAAAAATCTGACGAGAGTTTTGATGACGATCAAGCGACCTAGATTTTTCATTGAAATGTGACATTGCAGAGATTTGACCATTCACAGGTACGACTACCACTGTACCCTGCTGACCATTTTAATAAATACCTCTTTCATTTGCAGGGTGACACAGCAGAATGTTGAAACTTCTTCACTTTTAACCTTAGGTCTGTGATTACTTCAATAGTTTACCCTCCCCTCTTAACCTGAGAGAGTGAGAGACAGATAATGTACTGAGAAACAGTAGCAGCCTCTACACCATAATGCTGTCCTTTAAAACGTCAAAGGTTTGTCATTTATGCTTACAAAGATACCATTTACTTTATGGGGGATAAAATGTTACCAACCTTTTGCATTCCAAGGTCATTCTAAAATGCTCTCTTGGAGTGGTGTCTCCATCTCCATCCTTCCATGCTCACCAACTGTTGGGAGAGGGATTCCTCACTACTCATTTGTAGTACCATCTACAGTGGACGTAATGTATATGTATTTATATATAGCACTGTTTATTATAAACATGCATTAGTTTGTTTCAGTGAAGGCACTGATTATGGACAAACATCCTGCCCAGGTGTATGTTTTTGGACATTGAAATGACATGAGAACATGTAGGAGAAGGAATCAGGGAGTTGCGCACTAATACAGAAAAGCGAAGCAAAGTTGAATCTGTGTGTACCTTCTTCACCTGCACATAAAAAAATAGGTTCAAACAGACATCACAACTGCTAATAAAGTTTTTCGCTTTCTGTAAAAAGTCGTTGCAGTGGTGGATGCCATTGCACTTTATTCTTTCCCTGTGGTTGCTTGTCTATCCACATAGGAGTTCTGCTTCTCTTTATCAGGACATTGGGATGCATCAATAAAGTTTTTATTTTGGCACATTTTGCCCGTTAGTGAAAAAGTTTTGGCGTGAACAAAGAGTTTGACAGATGGGTTTAAATAAGACGTTATTTGGTCCAGAGGTTTTCCCTTCTGTCTCTCCATCTGTTATTCGGCTTTTTTTCATCTACTTTTATTTGCAGTGATATTTTTGAATCAGGGATGATTTTCTAGGCTTGTTTCTGAAATTACTGTCAATTTCTGATCCTCTCTTAAGTTTAATTCATGCATTGCATTTTCACGAATACTTTGAGGACTAATAACAATCCAGCTTTGCTCACCTGAAATCAATATTGAACTAGGCCTATGCTGTCAGACCCGAGGGTACACGCAAGGGTATAGCCCTGAAAAAACCCCAGTCCTCTGCATTGTACAAGCAATCCCCAATTGAAATCCTCCTCAGATTTACCCCCCCTTAGTGGGTAAAGTATGAACTATTAGAGTAAGAATTATACATATATATATATATATATATACAAGATCAATCTTCTCGTATCACCTAATCAATCATCAATCCACCTAAATCGAACTATTGGTCAGGAAGTTATGTCTGAGAAACAGTGATTTTTTGTAAAATAAAATAAAGAATCTGCCCCCAGTGACTAAAATATGAACTATTAGATTAAAGAATGATATATGCAAGAGAAATTTCCTCAAGTATATTCATTTGACCTAAATTACGACTAAATTGGATCAACAGTTAGGAAGTAATGCCCGAAAAACGTGGCAGTGACGATGAAGCTTCCATATAATTCCTAAAATTTGCAGGGGGATGTAACAATCAAGTCTACATATGTATCTTTTAAACTTCCTCTCTTCCAACTTTGATTTATTCTCCCTCTTGTGGCTCAAGTATTGAAAAGTTTATACTTGAGCCATAATACAAATTTGACTCTTTTGGCATTCCTTCTGCTGTGTGTGTCTCTCTATGTGTTGTGTGTGATGGATGAGTGCCATAAGATGATCGTACACAAGCCTTTCCAAATCTGTAGCTATTTCAGTTTTCCCCATCTGGCTTACTGGCATGGACATCACACACAGTGCATCCAGGGAGCCCAATGTTGGAGCAACACGCAGATAGGCTTTCATATCCATATTGAATTGTTCCCACATGGACAAGATGGCTGTCTGGAGTTTCATTATTGGGAAAAACAGAACGATCTCTGTTTGTCTATCCAATAAAGAAATATTGGATCATATCGCTTCTTACTCTGTTTAGCTGTTGGATATGCTAACTGTAATCTTCAATGGTGCGTATCAGTGACCAGTCAGTGAGCCAGCTGGTTTTCTAAATGATCATTACCTTCATACAATTGCTTTGGATATTAAAGGATGTGCAGAAATAAATTTACAAGCCCAGCTTCCAAAGAGTTTCTAACCTAACCGGAGTGTTGAGTAAGTTCTGTTCACTCACCATTAGTGAGTGAACTAGTATTAGTAGTTGTAGTCTGGACGCTGGAGGGAGAAGACACTGTCGTTGTCTGTTCGCCGCTTTTCCATCAGAGTTAGACAGCTTGTAATATTATAAACCAAGAAGTATGCCCTTTAGGATTTCTATCTGTATTTGTATTTGTTATTTTGTATTTGTATTATATTATATATATATTGTATCGGGATAGAAAACGTGGAGTGGATTTCAGTCTTTTTTGGCCAATATAGAGACTAACTGCTGCATCTAGTATTAAAATGATCCGTTTAATGCACAATTTTCACAAACAAATCCTGCCTCATACACGACCACATTCTGGAAGTGTTTGGACGTGATGAGCCTTACAGAAACCTGGCAACAACACAATTTTTTTTTCTGTCCTAAATGAGACCTGCCCCCCTTGCTACTCTTGCCTCCAGAAAGCCTGCAGCAGGTGGTGGTCTGTCTGTCAACTACCGTAGTGATTTGAAATTGGGTCTGCTGCCCCTACCGGCGATGTCTTCTTTTGAATGTCTGGCATTTAAATGTAAGCCCCCTTTCCCCAGGACAATACTTCTAATCTACTGGCCACCCAAACCAAACCCAGTCTCATCTCTGAGATGTGAAACCTTTTTTCAACATTTTGCACAACCACTGCCTATATTATAGTACTTAGAGATATGAACATCCATGTCAACACGCCCGACTGTCGTTTTGAAGGGCAACTTTCTCCAACTATTGGACTATTTTAATCTCAGATAATTTGCCTATGTCACCACCCACACCATGTTGCACACTCTGGATCTTGTCAACACTGACTCTGCTCCTCTCAGCAATCTTTTTGTGTACGATTTGGGTGTGTCCGACCACAAGGCCGTCTCCATGGAGATGTATCTTCTGTCCCCCCTCACCAATCCCAAATGTCAAATCTGCTTTAGAAAATTGAAAAACATCAACCCAGAAACCATTACAGTCGACCTCCAGCATCTTCTTTCTGCAAACTTTGTATCAGCCAATGACGCAGTGGATTTCTACAATAACACCTTTGGTAGCATCCTGGATGGTCACGCCCCTGTAGAAAATAGAACAGTCACCTTCTCCCTCTCAGCCACCTGGTTCACCAACAAGCTAAGGAAAATGAAGGCAGTTGGGCGTGCCCTCGAGCGGCGTTACAAGGCTTCAGGTCTCACTGTCCACAAGCTAGCCCTTCGGGAACACCAAAGGGCTCTCCCTTAGAGAGGCAAGGTCACTGTTATACTCGAACATAATCAAAACCAGTCCTGGAAATTCTAAGCAGCTGTTTTCCACTCTCAATCATCTTCTAAAACCACAAACTCCCTCATTTAGAGAAATTACAGAAAAGCACTGTAATAATTTCATGGCTTTCTTCAAAACAAAAATTGACTTAATCCTTTCTGTCTTTTCTAGTTCCTCCAATCTACCTATCCAGTCTGCCTACTTACAGTTTGAGATCTCCCAGAGTCCTAATTGCTTCCCAGAAATCTCACAGCAAGAGGTTGAGGATATCTTCAGGATGATGAAGCCCTCAACCCCTTTCCTACCGCCCTAGTGAAAACAAACATCTCTTCTATAAGACCCCTGATCACCATTGTAATTAACCATTCCCTCCCGGCTAGCTTTTTTCCATCTCCCCAAAAAAAGGACGCCGTAATCAGACTTCTCAAAAAACTGGTTGCTGCCCACCTCCGGGACCACCTCATATCCAAAAACCTCTTTGAAAAATTCAGTCTGGTTTCTCTGCCTATCTCCACCTCTCCAGGTTTTCCCCCATCTGCTCCCGGCTCTCACTACAGATCACAATGTCATCCATGAAAATTATAGTCCATTGACACCGCTGCCTGACCTCGTCTGTCAGCCTCTCCATTACCATAACAAACAAGAAGGGGCTAAGGGCCGATCCTTGATGCAGATCAACCACCACTGTAAACCCATCCATGACTCCTACTGCACACCGCACTTTGTCATATTCTTTCTTTAAATCCACAAAGACACAATGTATCTCCTTCTTGCCTTCTTTGTACTTCTCCATCAATTCTCTCAAAGCAAACATTGCATCTGTAGTGCTCATTCTTTACATTCTTCATCCTCTTCAAAGCTGCTTTCACTTCAACATTACTGATCATTGGGACCTCTTGATTTATAGGACTCACACCTTCCAACCTTCTCTCTCCATTCATTCATCAGGTTTCCAAAGTATTCTTTCCATCATGCCCTCGCACTCTCCTCACTTGTAAGCACACTTCCATCTCTATCCTTGATCATCCTAACCTGCTGCACATCCTTTCCATCTCGATCTCTCTGCCTCGCCACTTTCTCTGATTTGAGAGGCCTAAAAAAGCACTCAACAGTATTTAAATAATAAAAGGCATTTTCCAAAAACCCTCTCTATGAATCAATGGAATTATGTGTAAAACGATACGCTTTCTGATGATTTGTGCAAATGGGGTTCATCGCAACAAATAACAGCTGAAGAGCTCACTTGCAATTAGCCTGGGTTTAACCCTTCCAAGTGGACTAGAATTTGGTTGTTTTGTTAGTTGGTACTGTTTAAAATAAAAAGTAAAACCTCCCAATATTTCGGTAGTTACTTGAAAAGCATATATTCAATCATAAACAAACCAAGTCATTTGATCCCCATGATAGTCATTTAAGTCATGTGATCAACTGTAAGATTGTAACTTTGATTTTTATTCGTGTGTTGAATTACCAATGTTGTGGGGTTTTAGAATCTGACTGACAAATGCATCAACAACTACGTATCCTCGTCCCAGTTACTTGCAGTATCTGTCACCACCAGACTAAATGGACAGTCTACAAACTGACTCAAGTCCATCAGATTAACAAGAACGCCATCCATTTCTGATCCAAATCTGTGTGTGTGTGCTAAGAGTCATTTGATAGCCGGCCAATCTTTAAAGGGAGAGTCTGAGAAAATGTGGATGATTCGATAACAGTTAATACAGTATTACATACAGGATAGAATTCCGGTTGAAGTGTAGCACGTGTTTATGTGATTAGTGGGATGTGATAATTTGGTAAGAGGAGAATTTTGAAAAAAATCATAAAATCTTCACCTAAGAGGAAAATGTATATGTTCCCTTGAGTTTGTTAACTCAGGAGATGATTGCTTATTAATAAAAGATTAACATTAACATTTACTGCTGATTGAAGTGACTGTGTTTGGGGAATGTAAGGTTTGATGCAAATATAACAGCAAACCATTCTTTTTCACCCTCATCATGTGATAATGTATTCATAAAGTATCATTTCAAACACTATAAAATTTATCAGGACATATCTTTCATTGTCCCATTTAATAATAATAATAATAATAATACATTTAATTCATTACGCACTTTACATTTGGATCAAATCTCAAAGTGCTATAAGTAAAAAAGCATCAATAAAAAAAAAATAATAACTATATTAAAAACATGACCAAAAAGCAGCAATGTTAATTAAAGTTATAGGTTCTGCTAAAAAAGGAAGTATTAAGCCCTTTTTTAAATGTGTCAGTCGTCTGTGGAGCCCTCAGATGGTCAGGGAGGGCATTCTACAGACGAGGGGCAGCAGAACAGAAGGCCCGATCACCCATGGTGCTGAGCTTCGTCCGGGGAAGGAGGAAGCGGTATGACTGGGTAGAACGGAGGGATCGTGTTGAGGTCAGTGGGGTGAGTAGTTCTTTTAGGTAGGGGGGTGCGTTACCATGGATTCACTGATGAGTGAGGAGAGAGATCTTATAATCAATCCTGGTGGACATGGGAAGCCAATGAAGGGAATGAAGAACGGGGGAGATGTGTTTGTGTTTACGAACTCTCATCAGGATCCTTGCAGCACTGTTTTGAACATACTGTAGTCTTTGAAGACTTTTATCAGGGATCCTGATGAGAAGTGCGTTACAGTAATCCAGTCTGGAGGGGACAAACGCGTGGACCAGCTTTTCAGCATCAGTCAAGGTGAGTGAAGAACGGAGTTTGGAAATATTTCTGAGATGATGAAAGGAGATCTTGCAGATGTGTTTGATATGGGATTCAAAAGTGAGTTGAGGGTTAGAATGTCATGACCAGAGAAGGTAATACTGGTTATGGAGGAATACTGGGTCTGATGTGGGATGCCAATTAAAATTGCTTTGGTTTTAGACCTGTTCAACTGGAGAAAGTTGTTTTTCATCCACACCTTTATCTCCTCCAGACAAGCGCAGAGAGTTGACAGGGGAGATGTTGATGACGATGAGGATGGAGAGGCTGAAGAGGATAAAAAAATGGTCCAAAATGTTCAAACCAATGTCCAAACCAGTCCAAAATGGGACATATGATTGAATGAGCGGACTCAAGGAGATCTATCTTGGATCCAGATTTGGTGCATATAAATCGACTCGAATAGATTTCTTATTTATATCATGTTTTACCCATATTTTTATCTCATCATATTTTACTGACTGTAAAGGAGCTTTTGGTTCACTAAAAATACTGTGAACATATCATCACATTTAATTTAAGGAGTTCCATCAGGTCTATTGGGGTATTGTTTTTACATTGGGGACTTTTCAAGGACATATCCTTGCTGTCGGGATAACAAGATATGTTTGCTTTTTCAAAGTAAAACTTGAAAATAATTGTCATTGCTATTTTATTTTCTAATATATGCTGCCACTAAAACATTTCCCAAATGAGGAAAAACCTTTGGTGTTAATTCTCCATTAATTAACATCTGCTTTAAGAAGTTTGCTTCTCATGCTGTCATTTGGAAGTTTATGGTCATGCATTACAGTTTTAGCTGGCTGAAAGAGTTCCTCTGTTTTTAGCAGGTTAATTTAACCTTGCTGCCCTGACAGTTCACTTACTTAAAATAAGCTGTTCGGCCATGCTGTAATTAAAAAAAAAGCAGACCAGTTGTTTAAGAGGGACATTCTCTCAGTCTACTGTGATGCCACCTCTTATTAGAGTGTGACAATGAATTTCCAAGTGCTAGTTATCACAGGGACTCAGGGTGTCCAACAATATTGGAACCCCTATCAAATCCTCTAATTAAAAGGTAACGGATGCGCATTTCTAGTCCTATTTCATATTTTTAGATTCACCTGAATTACTTCCTTTCTTTCTAGGGTATACATATGAGGTGACACAAGCCTAATTCTTTGTGACATTATTCATGAGAAAGACCAGAGAGAACACCAATGATGTGCAAAGAAAAGTTGTATGGAAGGAATGGATACAGTAAACTCTGTCAAATGCAAAAGTTTGATCGATAATTAAGAAGTTTACAGTCTGGAGATGTTGAAAGTCAGCTTGAAAGATGAAATGTTTGCAAACGGATCCCACGCAGGATGATATTTCAAATGAAAAAAAAGACTGATTAACATTAACATTTACTGCTGATTGAAATGACTGTGTTTGGGGAATGTAAGGTTTGATGCAAATATAACAGCTAATATAACTCTTTCCCATAGGAATTAGAGGGGTGACGGCTGATAGACCATGTCCAACCTAAACTTTGATGAACTGAAGCAGCAGAATTTCAATGCGCCACAATTTACATTTCTGTCCCCTCACCCTTTTGTGTTTTCTCAAACTTTTTCCACTTTACCTCTCTCTCTCATTGCATTTCTTTTCATTCCTTTCTTGTAATTTACGTCAAAACACTTCTCTGTCCACCTTCTTGTCCTTCCCTGCTTCAGTGCAGGCAAATTTCAGGACGTGCCAGAGAGTAGGATTGAGCTGCCGTGAAATATGATTAACAAAAGGGACAATTTTCACTTCAAAATCTTTCTGGTTTATACTTTTGTTTACGGCAAGAAAGTCTTGCACACGCTGTGCGCCGTTGTGTCTGCCTTCCTCATTTCTTCACTTCTCCGTTTTGCTGTATTTAACAGTACTGACTGGTTGAAATAACAAACAGGTTTCTTCCTTTTCCTTCCTTTTTCTACTTCCCTTGTGTCTACTCCACTAGACTCCTGCCCCCTTTAGTCTTAAACGTTTGTATTTTGTTGACATAATACCAACAAATTAATTATTTCCTTGTTGACCTTTTAATCATGTGATGACTCTAATTTCTGAATAGATTGGGGGAAAATTACAATAAGATACAAAAACACTGTTGTTAGTTTGTTTCCAAGTGGAATAATGAGTACCATCAATATTTTATGTGTTTACAACAGATGGCAGGGAACCATTCATCATATTTATAATAAACCATTGGTTTATGTCTGATGAGATGGACGAGCAAATTAAACTAGGTCTATGCTATAATGTGGAATTAGCTATGAAAAACTGTTTTTCATAAAATAAAAAAAATCCACCTAGTAAGTGAAACATGAACTATTAGAGTATAAAATACAACTGCACAAACAGATATACGACTGACCTTTCACAAAATCAACAAGACTAATGCTCTCGACCCAGCAGCAAGGTTATTCCCGAAAACTCCCCAAATACCTGCGTTTTATAAGCATGCCCCCCGATTGAACTCATCGAATTAAATGTGAAGTTACAGTATGATTTTCATGAAGAAAGCACCCCTTTTTGGAAAAATAGGAACTTCTCCTTGAGTGTATTGATTTAGACCAAATTTAGACTAAATCAAGTCAAGTAAGCCTAGTGAGCAAATATGAACTGTCAGAGTAAAACACAAGGTCTACTAGTTTTCTGTGACTCGATACATGTGCAACAAATTTGGTCTCAAAGGTGACCAAAGGCTGAAAATGTATGGACCGAAAGATTTCAGAGATAAATCGTTAGGGTAAGGATTAGATATTTTTGTCAGCTATCAGCCATAATAGCTAATATAAAGTTATGTCATAGCATGGGTTAGTTGAACTGTATAAGGGGTAAACTGTTGTTTCTGGCCATGTATGTTTATAGATCAAATAGTTTAAAATAAATTATTGAATTGATTAAATTTTGTGATGAATGAGTTGTTATAGCTATGAAACTCTTAATCTCAGATGAACAATAAGAAGATAAAAGTAAACAACCTATTGTTTTCTCATGAACACGAGGAAACGGTCACTCTAGTTTACTTATATTATGTTAACGAATATTCTCTTCTTCCATATACTTTGTATTTTAAAGGAAATATCTTCTTTGGCAAATACCTTAACCTGAGTAAACAAAAATAATTTTACAACTCACAGCAACAAATACCTGCACATGCTTATAGTGTCACTATGTCACTTTCGCTCTCCTCTTCCAGCTTACTCGCCCTTCATGCCGTGGTTCAACAGCAAGGTGTGTGCCAGCGCAAAGAGAAGACATATATGAGAGAACCAATGAACAACAGTTTTCCCCTTATAAAGGTTTTCACAAAATCTTTGCCCTATAATAACTTAATATTAGCTATAATGGCTTACATTTCACAGGTCCAGCTGTTGTTTAGTTAGAGTACCAAAATACCAAACATAGAAACAGACACATAGTGTGAAGTGGAATGTATGGAACTAGTTATTGTCTACCTTTACTTTAAATTGGTAGCTGCTAACGTGAGCTGACAGTTGCAGCCAACGTTGAGGGCCAAAATGTTTTTATATTATGTAACATGGACTCAGCTTCTTCGAGTCCATGTGACATAATGTAAGTTCAAGTTAAGTAGCAGTCTTCAACGAAACCACAAATATATCTCTGCTCAAATCAAAGTAAACTGCAAATGTCCACACGTTGCTTTTGTGATCGTTTCGGGCGAGTCCCTTTTTTCTGTAAGATTGTTAAGGCTTCCCATTCTTCTTAGCCATTGCTTGGGTCGCTAGATCAGATCATACGATTTAAAAGTGGTATAATCCAGCCATGGCTCACAATATTCTTTATTTTTAGGGAAAGTATATATATATATATAAGAGCAATATATATATGAAATGGTCTCGAAGTAGCTGAATCCATGTTACATAATATAAAAACAAATAAGTACATTTTGGCCGTTGACGTTGACTACAACTGTCAGCTCACGTTAGCAGCTACCAACTAAAAGTAAAGGTACACAACAACTAGTTGCATACATTCCACTTCACACTATGTATCTGTTCTAAGATAGATAGATAAAGGGCCAGTTCAGTGCTGAAATAAAATGAATCATGCCCCATATTAGGGTCAGATCTGGTTTATTGGGTTCGTTCTGGGCTGACCATATTTTGGCCTATATGGCTCAGATATGGCAAACAGGAACAGACCACTCTTTCTTTATAGTATCTCGGCCAGTCGTTGATATAAAATTTGGGCCACTTCTGGTTTTATTTGGTGTTTTCATGGGTGATATGAAGCCATAGTATGGCCTACTTCTGGCATAGAACTGACAAACAGGAGTGGACCGCCCAAGTGCCATCATTCCATGCACTATTTGGGCCAGATTAAAGTGTTAGGTAGGCCAGAGCAATTTGATTATCTAGCTGCTCTTTTAGTCAATCTTCCAAAGCATATGATTTACAAACTTCAATTTATTCAGAACTGTGCGATAGACTTTAAACTGAAACGAGGAAGAGGGAGGATATTATTCCAGTTTTAACTACAATCCATTGCTCCCAGAATCTCTGCTATTTTATAATCCTTCCCTTACATTTTGTTCCAGTAATACTTTTTTCACACAAATGAATATGCAGTACTGGTAGGTTGAGGAAGAACTGGAGTGGGTTTGGGAAAGGCCATTTTTATATGGGTAAGGGTTAGAAACAATCTTGTTTATATCATATTTCACTCTAATAGTTCATATTTTACTCACTTAGGAGAGCTTTTTCACGAAAAACACTGTTTTTCCAGTCCAGTTTTCCAGGTCCCATGGGCTGCCACATAAACCGTTGTGTAACCAAAAGTACATATTACTATAATGATAACAGAAGAAGCCTTATTTATCTAGCACCTTTGAAAACAATTGCTTAGACATACAAGGGGAATTTATTAAATGAATTGAAAACTGTATCATCATAAAGCCCGCACTGAATGTCTACTGTTATTATTAATCTTTTTTGTTGTGTTCAGAACAGTAATTTGTGTTGTTTAATTTGGGTTAGTCATTAATGACACCTTTGGATGACTCTGCCAGCCAAATACTTGCTTGGCTCCTGATTCCTGGAAAATTGAGAGGATGTGTTTGACTCTGTGGCAAGAGTCAGTTGGCTGTTATTTTAATTACTGGAAGTCACGTTGGTAAGAACCATGTATGGGCGATAACACTTACGTTTTGTGACAAAATAGCCATGGCCTGTATAGCTGAGGCTGACTTGATAAGGTAATTTTTCAAAAGAGTCCAAGAGTCAACCATCCATCCATCCTTCCATCCATCCATCCATCCATCCAGTGGGCGGCAGAGTAGTAGCCAGTTCATCACATGACCGAAACTTAGAGATAAAAAGCCATTCATTCTCACATTCACATATAATGGCAGTTTAACGTCACCAATTCAACCATGTCAAATGTTTTTAGACTGTGGGAGGGCAGAGCACCTGGTGGGAACTCATAAAATCAAGGCTTAAATTCGCAGCTGCTTTTGAACCCAAAAGCTCCTTCACAGTGTAAATTATATGCATGAATGGCTACTGAATATAAATCACTTGACCCTGGGTCAGGCAGAGACAGAGAATAAGACTTTAAGCAGGAAGCTCAGGCTTAAGAGCAATTCTTAACTGAGGCAAATTATGAATAATACATATCTAAAATAAAATCATACCTTTCAAAAAAATGTGGATTATTAATTTGAATAAAGTATAATGTCCACACTACAATCCCCGTACACATCGCTGCTACATACTCACAGAAGGATTCTGTTTTCACTCCGATGCGTTTGTCTGTTTATTTGCCTATTTTCTGTTTGTTTGTTATGGAGCAAGATTACGGAGAAAATGAAGGACGGATTTGAATTAAATTTTACGAAGATGTAGGTCCTGGCATATCCTTTAGATGATTAAATATTGTAGCGTCCCACAATAATAAAGCTACGAGATGTTATTTCCGTTTGTCGGATTTTATTGTTTTAGTCGAACACAGGCTACTGTTGGCCGTAGCCAACGCCAACACAACAAGACGGCCCCTATTGCTAAGATAACACTCCCAACCATCGCATTTGCATGCTAGGACCCTCACACTCACACATACACGCCCACACGGAAGAATCACATCTTCCCTGACTCTCTCTGCCAATCACAGGCATGCTCACTCATGTAACTCGCAGTCTCCTAGGTAACAATTTGACAGACTTGCTCCTAACCACTAACATCTTACATCACCTCTGCTATCATCTGATGCATTCACTTACATTAACGAACCCACAGTTCTGAACTAATTAAAGTGACATTCCCTTAACTAAAGTCCAACATAGTGCTCTACAGCAGAACAATTAACATAAACCATAACATGTCACTCTGTCCATTACAATATGATGACGTTACACTTTAGTGGAAGTCGCTTGAGATGAGCGGCTACAGAATATTTGAGAGACACTCTGAGTTTTTTGGGGAATTTTCAGTAGATTTGGAGGCTTGCAATAATTCAGACATAAATGGAAAAATCTGCATGAATTTTTCCTAAACCTAGGGCACCGTTTTGCCTTGGCTGAGGTTTGCGCTCTCTGAGTCCATTTCCTAGTTAAATATTATAGTACTAAGTACTCACAGTGCCAGACAATAATCAGGTTTGCTCTAGATATGTCTTAGTACAATTAACATTTAGCATTGGGGTTAGTTAACATCTCTAAGATGGTTGAAGGGAAAATAATTATCTTCCATTCCTGCATCTCTTTCAATTTTAACATTTCAAATGTGAATTTGTCTAATTGTCGGATGTAGGTGAGAGTCAAACCTGCTATGCTGGCAGCAGGACAAGCTGGAAATACAAATACAGTCAGTCCTGCACCGGTAATGGCCGGTAATGACCTGCCAGATGCCCATCCGCCTCTTCCCAGCAATAAACACCCGCCTACTCTCATGCACCATCACGACAAGCAACATATTGCACATCACTAAGGTTAGTTTCATGATTTTTTTTGTTTTATAATTCATTTAGATAGAGTTAAGAAGTCTCAGATTTCAGTTTTAATCAGAATCTCTCAACAAGTCAATGCAACTTTAAATTATTAATCTCTGTCAACCAGTAATGCATTTTTTAGTAAACACTTCCATTTCACTGATGACTTTTGATTTTCTTTCCTTAAGTTTCGATTTTGTGTACACTGACGTAGTGACGTTGCGGTCCTGACCGATGTTAATGAAAAATACATCCAAGAGGGCGATGCTCGCAAGCGATGTGTAGCCCAAGAAAAGTATTTTGTGTAAAAACGTAAAACTAACATACCTTTTTACACTTCTTTGCTTGCTATTACGTTTTAAGCACACCGTACCGAAAAATGTAAGAATGTCAAAAAAAGGAAAAGGAAAAAATGCACTGTTTTATGAATCAGAATATTTTTATAATATTTATATGCAAGTGAATGAGCACAAACAGAATCTGCACTTTTTACCTGCTCTTTGCTTGACCTTAAACGGATTTTTTCAGAGATGACACCATTCAGTCTTTTAAGGGGACATTTAAAATATAATTTGAATGTACCATGTCCGTTCAAGAGCTGTGTTTACCAAACAAATCTTTATTCCTCATTTAATGAGCACAAAAGTAGAAAACATTGAATAAGTTCAGACTTTTTTGATAACATTGTGTCAATACACAATGATAGAGACCCAATCGTAATCCCTGCTAACCTTATTGGCCAGAATCCTCTTCAAGCTTAGCAACCATCCAGTTACGAGTCCAGTTACACCATTCATTTCAGATTCCAAGAGCACAGCATCTCGGAGAGCATGGCTGCTGTGATGCATAGCTTCAAACCTTGCTCAAGTGACAAGGAAGTTGGTATGGCAGCGGAAGCTCTTGTTACAGCACATCCATGTCTTATAGAGCTTGGAAGTGTGGTTGTATGGTACGGATGGAAAATAAGCCAGAAATCTAAGATGGGGAATTATCGCACCAAATTGTCCAGATTTGGATGCGTGGAGGTGTCAGTCAACGCTGGCAGAAGGAGCATAAACAACCCTAACAAAGATAACCCACACTCCAACTTCATAAAAAGGGAGGTGAAGTGAACTACCTTCCAATCTTTCCCTATAGAGAAAAACCAGGTCAGTCTGGAATAAGTGAGACTGGAAATGATGCATGAAGTTAAGAAGAGGAAGCAGAACCTGCTGTTGATAGAAGAGCTTATGCAGATGACCTCTGCCCTTTGCCATAAGGAGATTATTCTAGAAAATCCAATGGTGCAGGACTTCTTGAAGAAATGACCAGCTCTTCGGCTCAAATCCCAGGTAAAACTAATTTTGAGGCTGTGTTACACTTAAATAGAACAGCAAATCTCACTATTACCGTAGGCAAGAATCTGAACAATCACCTTAAGGATATTAATGAAAAATTACAATTAATCATGATGCTACTTTTATGTGGGTTTGTAGGCATTCTATTCTCTATGTTACTGTGTGTAGATGTAAATTCACACACAATCACTCTTATACAGCCACATATCCATATTCATAGCTGCACAGAGAACTATTAATCAGACACAAAATCGAGATCGAAATTGTGTGTGGGGGTTTGTTTCTCACTAGGCTGAGCTTATTTTACTTACTTACTTTCGATAAATATAAAATTTCAGTAGCCTATGAATTATGCAATAATATTTATTTTGAGTTGGTAGACTTATTTAATCAAGTACAATAGATGCTAGGATGTATATGTCCACTTGACATGTTGGACATTGCCTTCCACCTTGTATGCTCAGTCTTTTATCTGTAGTACTAACACACTTATATACACATACAATCACAATGTGCCCTTTGAGAATCAGCAATAATTTAAAGCTGTTTAGATAGTGGCCTTTCTCAGGATGACAAGACAGAAGCTGCAAAAAATCTGACCCTTATATCTGTGTGTATGTGTGTGTGTGTGTGTGTTTGTGCCAGAGAAAATGCGTGTGGCTGTCTGTGTGTTTGTGTGTGTATGTGCGCTGTAAATATCTTTGTGAAGTGTACAAAATAAAAAAAAGAAGAAAAACTGATAATGTTTGTCATGCATTTTGTTTGTGTGTATGGGTGCAGGTTTGAGAGTGGGTGTGTGTCTAGGTTATTAACATGGCAGGCAGTGTGTGACAAAGATGGATGTGGATAGCTTTCTGCGATCACATCACTGTGTGAGAGAGAGAGAGTTAGAGAGGTATGTACTATTGCAGTGTTTGTAGGAGTATAGAATAAATGTTTTTTCAAAAATTTGTTTGTGGACCTTTGGTAGGTTTATCGATTTCTACCGTTTTCACAAGGGCATTTTCTGCAGCTTGTCATGACAGAGAGAAGGACGATGGCAACAATCCATACTCACGATTCAATAACAAATTTCCATCTAAACATTTTTTTGTATACTGTGTAGTGTATAATATAGCCCTTTCTTTCCATGTGGGAGGACCGGGCTTTGTGTAATCCTGCCAACAAGCTGACAAAACAAAGCAGCAAACCAACAGATACTGGTGAAATCTTGGCCTCCTTGGCAGAGGTAAATATGGTCATTCTTTCCCAAATAGATATGTTGGCATTGAACATAGTGCCAAAACAAAGCTTTAAAGTACAAACCAAGGATGACATGACAGTGGATTAGGACATATTGGAGAAACTGGACTAAAGTGAGTTGCTGTATGATGTTAACATAAAGGGTCCTTTCCTGTGTTTACGGCTCTGATGTAACAGGAGTTTCCTCGGGTTAGAGTTTTCATTTGAATCTATTCTTTTTATTAAAATTTTAGAACAGGATACATTTCTGTGGAAAATCGAAAGTAATTTTCAAAAAGGACCCCTTGGCTTATAGGCTACTGGTTAAGTAGGCAAAATGAGTTCCTGCTTTTCTGCACTTCCTTGAGCTTTTTGGTTGAAAAATGGCTGTTTAAAGGAAGTTGTGAACGAAATTGTATTACTCAACTCATCACTTAGGTTCAGAATTAAATCTCAATACTATTATTGAGTGCATACATTCTGTTCAATCCTTTATGTGATGTAAAAACACACACAAACACACTGGGTTAGAGAAAGAAATCTCTATTCTTCAAATGAATATAAAAAGTGACAAATGTTAACACTGAATGTTCAATATTGCAATAGCTATTATTTTGTAAAAATCTGACGGAGAGTTAATATAATGGTGAAAATACTCAGAGTATATGCACATTTCAAGAGCAACATGCCAAACCATCCAGGAAATAATATACTTTTCAGTGAACTTGTCTTTGCAAAAGCTGTGCTTTTGCATTTTAATAATTTGATCACAATTAACGAAAAGAACAATAAATATAGAGAAATATATCTGTTATAATATTTACTTATAAAATATGTGATGCAGTACATCAATCCAGAAATTTGATTAGAAACAAAAGATAATTCCCTAAATTCGATGGAAGGGCTCACTGTGTCCGCGGTAATAACTGAATTCTGGCAATACTGCAATAATGTGATGTCGACTTCAGACTTGAAACCATTACCATCATGGCTGCAATAATTACGCATTTTTTGCTGCTGATTACTACATGATTGAATACAGTGTGTAACCTGTGTGATGGGATTTTGTGTCATTTCAACCAGCAAGGGTTAGCTTTCCTTCATTGGCTCCCGGTAAAATCTAGAATCGAATTCAAAATCCTGATGCTCACTTAAGAAGCCCTTAACGGTTAGGCACCAACGTATGTGAAGGAGCTCATAGTTCCATATTGTCCAATCAGAACTCTGCGATCCCAGCATGCAGGGTTACTTGTAGTCCCTAGAGTCTCCAGAAGTAGAATGGGAGCCAGAGCTTTCAGCTATCAGGCTCCTCTCCTGTAGAACCATCTTCCAATCTTGGTTCGGGGGGCAGAGACCCTCTCTACATTTAAAAGTAGACTTAAAACTATACTGCTAGGGGATCTCCCATGATGCACTGAGCTTTTCTCTCTTCCTTTCTTCTCACTGTCCCTCTTTATACATCCCACTCACTTTAATGCATGTCATGTTAAGTGGTTTAATGCATGTTAAATGGATTAATGCAATTTAATGGATTAAATGCATGTTACTATTTGACTTCTTCCCTGGAGTCTTTCTGTTTTCTCGCCCTGTAAGGTCACATGGTTGGTGATTGCATCTGCTGCTGTGGACCTGCTCCATGTCCACTGATCACAAGATGCTCAGGATGATGATTTTTTTTATCATTATTATTATTATTGTATAGTATTTCCCCATAAGCTATGGCTATATGTTACATTAACATTAATGTTATTATCAACCTGGGATCCTGCTGCTGCTACGGCCCGACCATGGAGCGGTTTGGAGAAAGTGGATTATAGCTGATATCTTTGCTGCTTTTCCCCCGTCTGTATCTCTCCTCACCTGTGTCTCTCTCTTTCTCGCTCTCACTCTCTTTTTTTTCAAACCCGACCGGTCATGGCAGTAGGCCGTCCACCCTGAGTCTTGGATCTGCTCGAGGTTTCTGCCCATTAAAGGGCAGTTTTTTCTCGCCATTGTCGCCAAGTGCTTGCTCAAGGAGGAATTTGTTGGGTCCTGTAGATAATTATATAAAGAGTCTGGTCTAGACCTGCTCTTTCTGGAAAGCACCTTGAGACAACTGTTGTTGTGAATTGGCGCTATATAAATAAAGATTGATAGATGATTGATACAGGGAAATATGACAAACACAAGCTAGAAGGTCAATTTGGACTATATCGGACCACTGGTTGGGAAGTTATCTCCAAAAAGCTGTGTTTTTCATGAAAGGGGCTCCCCTAGGGAGTCAAATATGAACTGTTGGAGTTAAATATAATTTAAGTAAGATGGATTGAAATGCCTGAAATTTGGACTAAATTGGACCAACGGTTGAGAAATTATGTCATGAAAACTTTTTGAAATAAAGCCCCCCCTAGGGGCAGAAATATACAACTAAACTTTCCGCAAATCACTCCAGTTCTTCCTCTCTCGAAGGTCTACGGTGAAAAATGCATGATCAGCATCGGCGGCGGCCGATTCCAATTCCATAATATCCGTAACTTATCGGGGATATTAACATACACAGTGTAGAATTTACTCTTCAACAGATGGTTTTGTTTAGGTCAGCAGTTTTGATTATTCTTGTTGCAAACCATCCCTAATCCCCTGCTTTTCATCTCTTTTTTTTTTTTTTTTTAATGGGACTGTGTTTCCTAACTCAAACTAAAACTCTGCACTTTCCAACTGAGGGGGAATTCCGAGTGAGTCAGGTTGAAGCCTCAGCTGTTCACCAGAAGGGCTGCCTCAGCTCTTCAAGCAGAAAAACATGAAGTCTCACCTCGTCCATCTAACCGTCTCCGTGGGATATCTGAAAACGCCTTTTTTCCCTCTTTCTTTTGTGCAATCAGGTTGAGATTAGTCTGAACGCAATACCCACAATGCAGTGCCAGCGCTGCATTCTGAGATCTGATCTGACGTGATGTTATCCCAGGGCTGGATGGGGTTTTAAATTGTTATCCCTCGCTGTGGCGCCCCCCCGCTGACATGTTAGATCTGGCTCCCTGGCTGACGCCGTCTCCTAGAGACTTCATGAGTTCATGTTCAGCTCATTTTCAACAGCTAATGGTCAGACAGGAAAAGCAATCATGGCTTTATTTGACAGAAGGAAGCACTAAATTTCGCTGCCAAGACGGAGTCGCAGGGAGGTGGGTGGGGCTGATGGTGCGATAACGAGTCCGACTCCGGACTGTGACTAAGTTTAGGGTAGAGAAAACACGTTAAAAGGTCGGATAGGAAAATATTATGTCTTTGGTTCCTTTTAAGCAACTTCGGATAAAAATATTAGATTTGCCCCCAGCAGCTGGTTCTAATGTTGTGGCTAATAATGCTGCTCTTGCATTCACTCCACTTTATAGGGCTGTAACAGTCAATTCATTTTGGCAGATTATTGACTGTCATTCATAGAATTGCAAATAAAGTAATTATCCTTTTGTCTTGTCTGAAAGCCTCACAAACTGCGGTTCTGGTAAACTGTCCCGGTTCATTGAACTGGATGAATCCATAGAATTTGTTAGACTTGTTGTTTTTTGGGTACAAGCAGTTTTGACCATTTTCTCAAAACCAAAATCTTGATCATCATCATAGATAGTTGATGTCAGAAGATGACCGGAGGATATAAGGGGATTGGACTCGGGGGTCTCACCAGCAGCACGCTATGCCAAAATTAACGGAAGGTGATTGAAATCCATCAGTGTGTGAAGGATTCCGAAGCTGACCTGTTCCATAGTGGGACACATCATCTACACATGGAGAAGACAGAGAATAATAATGAACCTTCACAGAAGGGGACCACCCCCCTAACTGTAATCACTCCACTCTGTAAAGAGGGGAAAAAATGACCAAGTGGGTCATTTTATTCTGGCCGGGTTTTACTAGGTGATTCATACACGTTCGTTATTTTCCCAGTGTGACTCTACTGAGGCAAACATCAAAATCCCTCGACCTGACAACAAAAGCCCTTCATCCCCTCCTCTCAACATTCCTCAACAGGTAAATGCAACGCGTTCGAGTTTTCAGAACTTTTTCACAATAACAAGTCGGACTGCAGCAAAGCCGCTGGTGTGGCTCAGCTATTCCTATAAGCACACACGCCCATAGACACGGAGAAAAATCTGAATCACCCCACAGCTCCCCCCCCCCAGCGCTTATTTTTTTCCCCCTAAACGGTTAAAGGTGTTGCAGCAGCTGTGCATTCCTTTAACCTGGGATGACACCGGCTGTGGAGAAGTCATCAGCCCTCCGGTCCCCAAAAGTGACTGAATGCCACCGAGAAGAAACCTGGTTGTACACAGAGTTTTCTTGAGGCATGGTTTAAAAAATATTTAAATATATGAGGGTTAGCTCGCAAAGAAAATATCCACAAATTTCCCCTGGATGAGGCAGAGGGGAAATTGTACAATCATGTTTAATTGAACAAAAACACAACCGATGGGCTGCGGATGTGCTGACTGGAGCAAGCTCAGCACCAGAAAGTTCTTTTGCCTTTGGCGGAACCCTACGTGGATAGCTAGCAGCACAGCGGGAGATGCAACAACAGCTCATCTTCGCCGGTATTTCTGCTTAAAAGTTATGACTCCCATCTTGTTTACTGCAGATAAACAGCTGGGAAATTCAATTAGGAAAATGGAACATTTCAAACAGTTTGTAACAATCTGAAGGGCAGAACACATTGTTTTGTAGCTTAGAAGCGGATCATCAGCATTCATGTATTCACTGAGGTTGTTAAGGTTTGCCATTAGTTGCTAGCCGTTGGCAGTCGTTTGATTTGCGTGGCTCCTGCGCTGTAATGGCGGAGCATGAGAACATCTTCAGACCTGGAGATGAATCTCTTAGGTAGAAAGCTGTGTAATGGTGCTGGGTAATGCACAGGTTCTACATCATCTCTGCTTTAAGTGGAAAGAGCTGCAGTATTTCAAATGGTAGGCCACATGTGAGCTAAATTTAGACACAAACTGGAGTCATTGTTGGGAAGTTACACAAGTGTGTTTTCCACCAAAAGCGCCCGCTAATCAGTAAAATATGAACTATTTTAGTGAAATAATGAATAAACAAAATCTTCTTGTCTGGATTAACATGAGCCAATTTCCACTTTGGCCTTATGGATAGAAACATCAGTCAAAAATCTGGGTTTTTTTTCCCTAATGAGGGAAATGTGACCAATTACAGTAAAATCTGACAATTACAAGATCAATCTCCTTGGCCCGGTTCATATGATGAGTTATGGTAGAAAAACCTTTTTTTTTTGTAAAAGAAAGCTCCACCTTGTGTGTAAAATATGAATAATTAGAGTAAAATATGACATATAAAAGATAGATCTCATTGAGTCGATCCAAATTCACCAAATTTGGACAAAATAGGACCAACGGTTGAGAAATGATGGCCGAAAACTTTTCGAGATATAGATCCACCTATTGTCAGAAATATGTAACCAACCGTTTTCCCCATATCCATCTAGTTTGTCCGTACCTTTAGGGGATATAATGACAACAATTGAACTACATAAACACTAATTTATTAACTCTTTCACGGGGGTTCCCCTGTTAATGGACATGTCGATACAGTGTTGGTCAAATTCTTGCTTTTCTTCCGACCCAATTGTTGTTTTTTTAACTTTTCTGCTGAAGGTGAACTGCTCACTAGTGAGTGCAGCTTTTATGAACCAAAGAGACAGACGACCATTGCAGATTTTTGGGGTCTCAGTACTCACCCTGCAGTATTCGTTGATGGGCCTCAGTCGTTTCATTGCCACATCTCGGATGTGGCTCCTCCTGAAGAGGATCTTCCCTGGAATCAAGAACCAAAAAACAACCAAGTCAGTACTGGTGATTTATCAAATATGAATGTCAATGATGTCAAATGAATACATGAGTTCACTCGTCCGCATTCTTTATGATAGGCTCATACAGTATTTCTCAATACTACAATACAAAATTTACATATTGTGACAGATTTATTTTTCTCATTTGAATGATGTTCTTTGAATCAGTAACTCTAAAAGGATCGAGGTTCAGTGCGGGACACATTGTGCTGACCGCAGAACTTTCTTCATGAATAGTCATGCAGACAGAACACGGTCACGTCATCGATAAAGCCGACAGCCCGTTGAGGTGGGTAAAGAATTAGGTGACGAGCTGGCCTTTCCAAGTCATGAATAAATGACTTTTAGAGAATAAATTATGTCTGCGTGACAGCTTAATTGTTTCTCCGCCGCGCTTATCTTCAGACACAACTATCCGCAGACAGCAGTGGGTTGGGTCTCCATAACAAAGGCAAGAAGTGGCCACGAATGGGCCGCTTACAGCACAAACTTTATGATGACTCAGCATTTGTGCCCTCACTTCAGCTGCTGAAGGTTCTCCCGCGAGTTCACAACGAAAAATATAAGGAGAACATAGAAACTGGGCAGGAAGTGGAGGCTAAAACAAGATATGACCCCAAAACGGGACGTGTTTTGAGAAGTTACCGTATCGCCTCCATCAATGGGGCGAAGTATTTGAGAGTATGTAAAGCCGACCTGTTGAAACATGAATCCATCTCACAGGAGAAGGCCACTGAGCCGTAGCCACATCCTCTGTTCCATGTAGTTTCAGTAAGTGTGGGAAAAATACTGTACAAGATGCTGTACAAGATGTTTGAGATGGTCAGTCACCGTTTATGCTGATCTTGTGATAAAGACTAAATCAAGAGTGACAGACTTGGTGCACAAGGACAAACGGGGAATTATTCACTGAAAGGAAGTCCAGCGTTTTTTGAATATAGACGCCCCCCCCCCATTGGTGAGGGCGTAGCATGGGCGAAATGGAAAAGATGTGCTCTATTAAGAATAAAAGAAAACGGCTCATTATGCCAGAACTGCCTAAAGGACATGTGGATGGATACAAGGATAGTTCACTAAAGCTAAAGAGATTTGAAAGTCAAAGCCTGGACGTCTGTGATCCGCCTACACCTCCTCCTCCTCCTCCTCCTCCTCTTTCTTACTCTACTGCCCAAGTCACTGCTCTAACAGAAAGCTTTCTTGACGACTTTCCAAAGCTCTCAGGGGTCAGGAGAGAAGCGCCGACACAACACTGCCCACTCTGTATGCACGGCAGACCAGAGCTTGTTTGGGGCCGAGGAGGAGGTGGGGGACAATTTATGGTCAATCTAAGGGCCAGCAATGACCAAACATCTTGCTGTTTCTTGGAGAGAGTGAAGGAGGTAGAGAAACAACGATGGGGAGACACAGAGGGACTTTTTTGTACACCTCTCTCTCTCTCTCAAAGAAAGACGTTCTCTCTCACTTTTTAATCACTGGACTTAACACACATGAATCCCTCCTTTTATTTCCACCCTACTGTGGCTCCACAGAGGGACTCTGAGTACGTAATTTTGTATGTTTTCGACTGCTCAAACTACACCTCAGACTGTCATCACCGACGGCAAGGGTAAGTCCCACAAAAAGTCCCCAATCCCCTGCGTTGCATAAGCAATTCTCCTGATTGAACTCCTCAAATGAAATGCAAAGTTATGTCCAAAAGACTTAATAGCCCCTCCAAGTGATTAAAATATGAACTATTAGAGTTAAATATGATTTATATAAGATAGATACATATAAGGCAGATTTCCTCTAAACGATTTATACGCACCCAATTTGAACAAGTTTGGAAAAACGTGCAAAAGTGTTTTTCAAAAAAAAGAAAAAGAAGCTCCCTTACGGTTGAGAAATCATGAGCCAAAAACCTTGAGCTTAAGCTCTCCCTATTGTCGGAAATGTACAACCGACCTTTCCCAAAATCCCTCCAGTTCTTCCTCACCCTTGGGTCTATGGGCGTATAAAATTTGAAATTGATCCATTAAATCGTCGGTGAGTTATCACGTTAACACGGAGGATCTGCGTTGGACTAGACGGCGATGATGTTTCCATAAAAACTTGAGGATCAAAATTTTTTAGAGTTTAGATCAAAATATAGCACTTTAGTTCATAAATGCCAAAAATACATTTCAGCTGAATCGTCATCGTCATCGTCTCTCTTAAAGTCATTATGCGTTTAAATGCCTGTAACCTGTAGCAGCAGCACCATGGTTAACGACACCTGCAGCGACTACGCCATTAATCATGATAACCTTAAGCTACAATAACTTAACCAGAATAACCCAGAAATCTCAAAACACAGGCATCGCTACGTAACGGATTCAGGATCAACCACATCTTTATCAGACACTTTACGTTAATCTTCATGTCTGTGGATAAGAAAACATGTTTATCTCAACATCTGCTTTCTAGCGTTACCTTGAAGGTACAACTGAGGCTCAGGAGGTTAACTCGATTAGCTTGGCGCTGGCTAAATATTTTGATAAGATCAGTGACGGCATCTTTGCACGCTTTACTCAGAGCGTCAGATGGGGTTTGCTCTTTGGCCGTCACCCAGCTCACGGAGTGATTCATATCAGGAAAATCAAAAGCGAGATCTACCTCTCGCATGGCGACTCATGGAGAGCGGCCTCCCCCACGCCTTACTTAACTCCTCGCTATTGCGTAACTTTGCGTGACTCAGGGGCCGGGCATTCGTTCATATTGCCCTACAATAACTTATTTAAATCGGTCATTCATCAAACAATGCATGAAGGTAGATATTAAGGTAGATATTTTATAAGTGGAATCGGGTACATGGTTGGAATTTTATTTTAAAATCGTTGTGAATATGCCATGCAGAGCAGATGGCGGGAAGCAGATGATCCAAACTAAGAGACGCGACACTTGAATTCTTCTAGCAAACATGATCTTCCCTCGGTTTTCTAAAGTTTTGATTTAAGACTTTGAACAGGGAAAAAATAAAAATAAAAATCGGACAGAATTCCAAGTATTCTTAATAATAAGTAAACTATCAGTCATACGAGACTAAAGGTCTATTAAGAAAACAGTTTTTAACCCGTTTGTCATCAGGAAACTGAACTGTTTAACAATAAGACTGTGTTCAGTAGTGGGCAGTGTGCAAAAATCATGACTAAGTAGAATCCATTGACTATTTACAGTATTTATTAACTGTTCTGTGTGATTTTTAATCTTCTTGTTTCTAACAGGGATCAGTACATTTAAATGAATGTTTTTTAACACTATGGGTGATGTCATTTCTCAGGTACTGTGTTATAACACATCTATAAACAGATCTGCACAAATCTGAACTGACTTAATTAATCACGACTGATGTTCTAAAATAAATGTTGTAAATGGACTTTAGTCTTGTTATAATTAGTCCTGCTGTTGTCTTCGTATGGAAGTCCACTCCTGAGGATGAAGTGATGAATGTGATATGAATAAAGAACAGGCACTTAAGTCATTCTGACTCTTCAGTTCTTTTGTGAGTCCCTGCTTTTAAAGTAGGAGAAACTGCATCGTGCAAGTATCCGGTTCAGATCCACAGAACTACCCAACATTCTGTGCATCTTGTTGTGGCTGGCAGAGAATTTCCCCAGCCACAAAAAACAATCTGCCCAGATTAAAGAGTCATATCCGTATTCTGGAATGCAAAGCCGAGAACAAACATCAGCTCTTTTATCTTGCAGGGGGGGCCTTTAGAAATGGGTCAACATTCCATATAGACTTTTAACAGAGTTCAACAACTCCCAAACTCTACAGCAGCTCTTTTTCAAAGGCTGACTCGCTGATATAACTATCCTGAGGAGTAACGCCCGGAGCTCGAGGCTAAACGGGTTTAATTGAATTTGTTTCATTTCAAGTCTTCTTGCTGTTTTAGGATATTTATTAAACTTGACTTCGAGCCTCTTTGAAAAGTTCTACATGAAGGCTTGGACATTCTTTCTGCGCTCTGCGGCCAATGTGTGTGTGTCGGCCATGCAGACATAGATGAAAGTGGTTCATTCATTCTCTAAGTGAGGGTCCGAGCCGCGCCTTACACGCATGTGGATTTCCTGATCCTGACTTTATCCCGGTAGGTGGTTCGGCATTCTAACGTGGTTGGCCAGTGATTCTATGAATGCAGAAAGAGAGTAGTTTGTGTTGCGTATAATTTTAGAGGACACTAATGAATTGTGGGTAACGGTGCCCCTCCCCTCACAAATAAAACCAACATGGACTTTGTTATCTGGAGCGAATCCAGTCAATACACTGGCTATTCTTAGGGTCCATTTAAGATCAAACATCTCAGACATTTGTGGAGCTTCTGAGTCAAAACAGAAGTCCTGTTGCTTTGGATTGGACCCACATGGATCACCCTGACCCGAAAGAACATGTGGAGCTCTGTTCATCTTATAATTTCTGTGTTTTTATATATCTATTTGGATCCTGATTAGTGAGTACAAATGCAGAAACTACTCTTCCACAAAAGAAAATTTTTTGGATTATGGAAAACAAGCAAAAAAATAAATATAGGAACAAAAACATGCAAGAAACAACCGTCAAACTACAATAACACTTAAAAACAACAATAAATTAAGGATAAAAATCACACCTAGTGATGACAACTAATACAAAGCGTCTGAATAGTGAAACATTAAAACAAACAGCGCCACTAAAAACAGCAGCGGCAGAAACGGCGACTGAGAAACTGAAGATGAAACCGGCTAAAAAAAAAAGTGAAAAGTGACGTAATGTATTGAAATGTGGGCCAGAATTCTGTTCTGAGGTCCTACCAAAGGTCATGACCTCAAAGATCAGGGTTATTACACCTAGTAACACCTCAGACAGGAGTAGCGACTGCCGTCTACTGCAGGGGAGGGATGAATGCGATAGAAATGAGGCAGGAGCCTCAATTATTTTGTTTTTCCACTCTTCAAAGAGAACCACCCACGTAATGAGCGATTCGGAGCCACGGAAACATATTTGACCTGCCAGACATTCTGTACGTCCCACCGTGGCAGCCAGAGAGATCCCCAAACAAGCAGGGCAGCTGGAAGACCATCACCTCTTATCATGCAGAGGGGCCTTCAGATAAAAAAAAAAAAAAAAAAAAAAAAAAAAAAACATTCCAGATCCAACTATAGAATCTTGTTGAAGAGCATTTCAGCTCTTTTTCCAGTGTTGGCAAGCCGACCTGCCAACACTCGCTTCAAAAAAGCAATCCTCAGGGATCCAAAGATAAATCTATCTAAACGTCATTCATCGAGCTTTCTTAACGGATGGACTCGGAGCAGAATCCAACACGACACCTGATCAAAAAGAGAAGAAAAGAAAGAGCGGAGATTCTGCTCGATGCAAACATCTAGACTTTGCTGATGCGGAGATACCAAATAAGTGAAACAACATGGGGCCAAACCAAACCCAAGAAGGGAAAACAATCCAGTGCCCACATTCCAGACGTCTACTCTGTAAGGGGAGTTCAGCCCAGAATCCATCTGACCCAATGCAGGATGTGAGACTTTTAGTATTATTCACTTTAGAGTCCATTTATGCAGGAAACATGCACTTGGTGGGAGGATATGAAACAAACTAAGCCGAAACAACTGAGTCACATAAAAGGAGTATGAGCCCACTCAAGCTGGGCTACACTGTTTAAAACTGGACACTAGAACCAACAAACCTGTAAAGTGAAACGGAGTGATAAAAAGTTACGGGGTAATGTTACCACGACTGGCGTCGTAACACAACGTTGTTTCTCTATTTTTTGACTTTTATAAAGTTTTTAATCTAGTTCAAGATGGTGTTTAAGTTTTATTACATTCTTAATTTCAAACTCCAATAATCAAGGTCGAGTAAAGGTCGTAAACAGGTCAGAAAAAAATCGTATATTGAATCACAAAAGGTCAGGGTTAGACCATTTTCACCTCCACTGAGGGGGGTGATGTTTTCATCTGTGCCTATTTGTTGGTTTGTCAAAAGGAAGATGCAAAAACTAGTCAAACTGGGATAACAGAACCCCTTAAATTCAAGATATTCTGGATAAAAAGGGCGGGTCTGCTGGGCTCCGGCCCTCTGCTGGCCGCCGTTCTAGCAGATTTACTTTACATAACAGAGAAAGTACAGAATGAAAGTATCCTGCAAGCATCCTGAAATCATCTTTATTATTATTATTATCATCTTTGACGTCCGGCGTCTTAGGAGCAGGAGCCGTCGGGGGAATTTAGTGCCTTCCTCTTGGGCCACATCAGAAAATGAAAAGAAAAAGAAAATCCCTTGAAAGCAGGTAGAGAGAGTTCTATCCTTCATGGGGAATCAGACGGACATGTTGGAGGAAAGAGTGAACATTCAGGGTGAAACTGTAAAAGCAGAAATGAAAAAGGGTTTTCTGTAGATAAGGATGTGTAATAGCCTCCGTGGTCGGCGTGCGACGACGGTAATGGATAGTATGAAAAGCAATGTTTTTCTATCTCAACTCGCCCTTCCCTCCTCCTCCCCCTACTTCATCAAACAATCTGTGTGTGCGGTGTGTGTGTGTCTCTGTGTGTGTGTGTGAGTGTGTGTCCTCTCAATGAGTTCCAGACCTGCAAGGCCACAGAAATAATTCCAATTCCTCATTCATCCCCAGTCTGGTAGGGGAGATATGGGAAAGGGTTTTTTTGGCTGAAGCTCTCAAGCTCTCATAAAGGATTACTTTTAGGAGATCTAAATCTCTTACCATTTCAAACGCCCAAAGGCCTTATTCCTAAAGTGTAGAAAAGCAATGTAAGGTACTCTCACGATTCAGCGCTGTGCTGCAAAGCCAAAGAAAGAGCGATTCTACATTGTTAGGGTCACAGGTGTCCTCGTGATAACATTGTATGATTGGACCTATAGGTTCCAACGTCCAGGAGGTCATGTGTTCATGCTTCTAATGAACGCAGTTCCATCAAACATGGCGGATGGATGGGTCTTAAAAAAAGAGACTGGGGCTGCATTCAGGATTTATTTCTCCCTTTCTTTAATATTGGGAGAATATTTTTCGATATTTTCGATGTTTCTCTCGAGGAATAATTCAAAGATCCTGATGAAAAACATAATCAGACATCATTAGGGGGTCTTTGTCTATGAATCTGGGCAATTTGGAGCCCAGATTATAGACCCGATTCTTTCACGGTTCAGACAAACAGTGGAAATATAATCAGTTTGCTCACATTTCTTGTTTTGTGTGCAGAATGTCACGTATTCCACTTAGTTTGCAGTCAGTCACTGAGCCGTTTTGTCCACATTTTTACTCAATAGGCTCAATTATTTCAGACAGAGCGGTACAATTCTGCAAGAATGATCCAAGGGCAGGGCACATATTATGTGATTTAAGACCTAATCCATGAGTTCAGCGTTGTTTGCGTAGATTCTCATTCATCCAGGTCGGGATAATCCTCGAGGGTTGACGCCGAGGCAACTGGAGTTCTTGTTTAAAGCTGAAGATAAACCTTCAAGGAGTTCAGAGTTCTTATTTTTTGTATTGTTATGTGTACAATCAGGCATTATGTCGTCTTTTTTAACCCTCTGGAGTCTGAGGTTAGGTTAGGGTTAAGGTTGAGTACTTTATATTCTATTAGTAAACCTGTAGGATTAGGGTTCGGGTTTAGAACTCAGGCTGGCACTAAATAAGTGACATTTGTATTTGTAGGTGTGAAGTAGGGCCTTGTGGACTTTGTGTGTTGCGAGTCTCACCTGGTAGGAACGGAATGATTCGGCGCTTTGGGTCCTTCTGGCCTCCTTCCACCGGGAATTTATCCAGCAATTCCATCTGAAAAGACCACAATTAATTAAGACATATTAGCACGCCAAAGCGTTTCCAGCTGCATACATGCATACATGTACATTAAGTCATTACACATGAGGGGAGGAAGGCTGAGGCCGAGGAGGACGGGCTCACATTTTTACAAATCAGCAGTTCCTACAAGGAATTCGGCCAATAAAGCGAAGCCTGCCAATGATTAGGAACGTCCTGAACAGATGGTTTGGTTTCCCCCCCTCTTCTTCTTCGTGTGCTGCTGCAGCGGAGGAGCTGTTAGCAGCAAGGCCGCGGTGACATAGTGGAACATTTCTGTTTCCATAGTTGTCAAAGGCCAGAGAGCAGCGGCTCCTTACATCTGTTTTACCATTTCTTTCTGATCGTTTGTTGCCTTTAAAAATATTAATTCAGTCATAAAAGTTAGACTTTGGTTTACACTTCAACAACTTTGGCCTTTTTTTTTTTCTTTCTTATTTCAAAGGATAGGTTACGCTGCCGCTGAAATACTTCAGTCTGTCACTCTTAAAGGAACCTTTGTCCTTGCAAGTATCTAAGTATATTTGTGCTTTAACATGTGTCAATGTGCATTTTCATCTCTCTGTCGCACTTTTCCGATAGTCTATTTGTACATAGTCTCAGTTGAGCTAATTTTGAGTCTTTATTTCTTATTGTAAAAATGAGTGCCGCTTCACTGAACCCGTCTATAAAATGACCCAGTGGCAGCATGTATGTCCTGAAGAGTAAGGGGCCAAAGACGGAGCCCTGGGGAACACCACGAGTCAACGAGCTACGATACCACGGCTATCGTGAAAGTCCTATTCAAGATGGAGGTTTAGTTTCTGTTGAGGTCAGACAAGAACTTTCATTGACATGGTTGGTTTCTAGCCAGCTCACAGCTACATTTGGTGAAATAAATTCTGGATTTGGGTCCAATGCTTTTTAAAATATGTGATTAACCCTTTAATGCCCTTCTCAACTGTTTGGATGAGCATATTTTTGACTGATTTTCACTATTGTTTCGAAACAATGGGTCTGAACCGGTTTATAATATGAGCCAGTGGCAGCATGTATACTAAAGAGTAAGGGGCCAAGTATGAAGCCCTGGGGGACAAAACATGGGTCATAGCTACCGAGGAAGACAGTTTGGGGTTTATTTAAGCATGCAATGCTCCAAAAAAAAAAATAAAGTATGCAAAGAAATCCGGACTTCATTTTTTCCTTGGTGAGGACATAAAATGTTCCACGAAAAAGGACTGGAAAAAAAATCTGCTTGGATTCGGAGTCAGACGCTTCATCGCTGACCCGGTACCACCTCAAGACGGGATAAACAAAGAGACAGGCAGACAGCGAGAGAGACACACAGAAGAGACGACACCTCATGCGCCGTAATTGTTCCCATGTGTTCGAGTGAGTGGCTCTGATTACAGAGTAGATACAAGGTTGAGAGTAGACGCAGGGACTGGGTGGGTCTGCGCTCACAAACAAGAACAGGCATCTGGAGAGACTAAAGACGTCTCTTCAATATACCAGTTGCATCATTCAGCCAACGTCAAATATTCATGCTCCACAGGCTGGTCACGACGACCACAGGCAAGCGCCGCGGTGCGTTCCAAGGCTCTTCTAAAGTACCATTGAATGCTGCAGACTTTATCTCAGTTGGAAGGTAACGGACGCCACATTAGACAACTACTGTACCGAAGAAACGCTTGGACAAAACGTCCCCTTCACTTCAATAACAATCTGTGTCCAAACCTTTTTCCGGACCAACAGAGATGCGAGCAAGAACAAACCGCGCCATTGTCACACGGCTATGCTCTTACTATGCCCACTTGTGCTGTAAAGATTTAAACACCATTATTCAGCAAATTCCTGCTGATTCAGAGACCAACAAATTCTGCCGAGGAGTTTTAACTTGTCTGGTCCGTATCCGCACTATCAACTTAAATAAAGGCCTATTAAAGGGAGATCCGAGACGCTCTTGAACGAGCATCTGAAAGGCCACGAACAATGGCTGCTCTCTTTGAGACACGCCCAACCCGGCAGACCTCCACAACTCTCACTCAGTCCCCTGTTGGTTCTTCATTGAGGTCATTTTTTACCCTTTGCCAACAACCACTGTTTTAGAAACAGACCATAGTTGCAGAAGGTGGACCAGTTAGTCCACATAAAGAACAGCAGGGATGAAGAAAGCATCCATGACATCTCAGTCCTCACAATTTCAGATACACGATTGCAAGGCTTTGAGTCATCTAAGATAAAATCCGGAATTAAATAGTAATTCCACAATGACTGATTGGCGATATTCAAGGAAACAACATCTGAATCTGACATTTCAAACTATATAATATATAATTGAGTTGAGGCTTCAACCTTCATAGAGCTAAGTTAGAGGTCAACCATATGGGTATTGTGTATTTGATATAATCATTGACATGGGGGATTGAAGGAGTTGCAGTTTGGCTTCGTTTGTGCTGAGCAAGCTAGGCAAGCCACCACAATATGGCCGAGAAACCGGAGCGCTAACACACATAGCACAGTCAGAAACAGGAGCGGTAGTTTCTTATCACTCCTGAACTCCTTCTTCAGATGACTTCACTTCTATCTTTTTGTCTTTCTACCACTTTATTTGTCTGACGTTTCATGAAGGCTACTCATCTCTCTCTCGTCGCTGTATGGAGGAGATACGCGCTTGTTCGTTTTTCATGTCCATAACAAAGTGCAAAATCATGTAAAATAAATGGTAAGATTATGGAGAGAACCGTGATAGAATTTCAAAGCCAAATCTTTTTTTTTTAAATTCGCAACTTTCATTATTGCCAGAATCGCTGTGGCCCAACTCCGACTCATGAAGCCTCAATCAGTTTCTGTTTGCTCTCTTGCCGCTTAAGGTGAGATACAGATGTGATGGAAATAGCAGCCGAGTTTATTTTTTAGCTACCTCCCCTCAAACAACCAACCACAAGCAATATATTTTAACAGATATACAAACAACTTTACACAATAGTAACTTATTTCCTTCATTAATGCAAAAACCATATCCAAGCCGGAATAGATGAGGAAACGCGGTTTGTGATCACACAAAAAGCATTCGGTGCCTCGTTCCTAATAAAGCATCCAGTGCCTGGCCCAGCTGTGCTGACAGGATGTGGTGAATAACACTTCCTGTCAGACAGAGGCTTAAGAATGACACAATGTGAGAATTATATTGACGACATCATCTTCTACTCTACTTATATAAACCCCCTCCTAAAAAAAAAAAAAACGGCATGAAACCACAGAATGGGAGTCGACCAGAGCAGATGGGAAACGGGCAGGATGAGATTTAAAAAAAGAAAAAAAGCAGGATGACAGGAAATGAAAAGAATGATAGCGAGGTGAGATGAATGACTCAGCTATATGTCACTATCCCGGCCGGGCACCTGGAATGATGTCATAAGACGTCAAACCACTGCCGTGTTCCTCATCATAGTCCACTATGTGAAAGGTCAACTCAATTAAATGACCGCTTTAAAAACACCAGGCATTATGGGCTTTTTCTCACAGTGGAGTCGATGACATGTTGGAGCATTCCAAACTTGCCACTCTCCTGTGAGAAAAAAAACCAACGCTGAAAATACGTCAGCAACAGGAGATAAGAGTCCGGCTGGTGGTCTCTCTGGCAGGCTTTATCTACATTTACGTCACCAGTGACCGCCCACCCAAGGGCCTTCAACATAGCAGACAGCAGCTGAACGGCCCGGCATCGTCAGCTGCCTCTAAATATTTAGTGAAGTACGTCCTACTTCGTCGTCTAAAAGATCAGATTTTAAACACTAGGGGGAGCTTTTTACAAGACTCGAGGATCTACCTCGTATTTGTCATGTTTTAATCATTAAGAGGAGCTTTTTTTAAAATGAAAAATGCTGATTTTCAGACATAACTTCCACATTTAAAGTTGAGTTCAATCCGGTGGATTGCTTGTACAAGGCAGGGGATTGGGGACTTTCCGGGGATACATCCTTGCGGTCGAGGACGACAAAAAATTGACATGGAATGATCCTGTTGACAAGGATCAGTGGCAGTTACGTGTTATATCAAGATTATCGGCGCTTCTTAAAGTGGTAACAGGAGAGACTTTGTTCTTCTTGGGCCCACAAGTGACAGCATGTACCGTCAATCATTCAATCTGATACAGAACTTCCTGCATGTGCTGCAAACATGTCTGGCTTTCAAATCTCTCATTCCAGCCCTCTGGATAGGAAACTCCTCTCTTTTTGATGAAGCTGAAGATTTGCCAATCTTCTCTCACCGAGTCACGGAAGTTCTTGAGCAAAAAACACGAAAAGCAAAGCAGAGCGACGAAATGGAACTTAGTGATTAACGACACTCAGAATGTTCTGGAATGTTCTGAATAACTAATAGCTACAGACCCGGAAAAACAAATGTTCAACCAACTATTTGGGCTCGATTCCGGTGCGAAAGCTCAGGATTTTAAACTGATTAAGTCATCTACAGCCTAAGATACAAGGAGAGGAGTTCTGGTTCCGTGCAACCCAAAAGTTAAACCTTTGGTGACTATATAAAGTCAATAACTTTAGTGGTATTTATGTTTCCATGTAATTCCAGGAAAATTATGAGTCAGCACCGCCTCAGAAAAGTGGGCACTCATCCAGTACCTCGGGTTCTTCCCCAAAGAGACCCGAAAGGACGTGGCAGCGACTCTTGAGGACAGTAAACAATTCTCATCAAGTTTAATTATCTGTCCTTTAACGGTAAAAATGTGGCAATATTATTGCCACATTTAATATTAAGCTTAATATCTGCCCTTATTTTTAAGCACTGGATACATTTTTCTTTTATTCATTAGTTTATTATCAGGTGCAATATTATATTTCTTCAGAAGTATTATCATCTTGTGCAACAGTACGCTCATTATTTAACACTTTGAGATTTGATCCAAATGTAAAGTGCATTATAAATTAAATGTATTATTATTTTTTATTATCATTATCTTGCTGATAATTAAAGTCAGCTGTGATTGGTCGGCTCAGGGCTTTAGGGAGCACCGCTTCATTTACGTCGTGGACGGAGAATTTGAAATGTGAATTTTGTGGAGATTGAAGATTGTCTTCATCCAAAATGATAATCAAGATTTAAAGTTTATGAATGGTGCAGCTCTACATGGAGGGAGTTATTGAAAAATAAATGCTACGAAACAATCAGCGCCCGGAAACAACAAACAAAAAACATATTCCTAAATTTCCATTAGAGATATTTGTCATACTTCTTATATGCATTTTTAATTTTCTCACTAAGTAGGATTGCTTGAAAGTTTTGGCACTGACATAGAAGACCGTCACTTCCTTCCTCAAAACTTTTGCATTTTTGCCAACTTTCTTCATTTTATGAAAACTTAATGAATTGTGTAAATACAAGCCGTCGTTTTTAACGAGTAGGAGGGACGGCGTCTTCTAACGGTGGGCATGATTCACATAATCAACCTTTAAATGTTAGCAGTAAGCAGCAGACATTACCATCACTTCCTGTTTTCACCTCAGTATAAAGATTACTGTTTGATAAGTATCACTGTAGGTTATTTTTGTACGCTTGAGTCATACTAATAAAATTAATAATGGAATCTTGTGCATTTCTCGGGTTAAAAATGAAATTACAAGCGTGGAGGATTATTATTATTTTTTTTCCCCAATTGCATTTCTCACGCTTTGGTCATCCTCATCAATGAAAAAGACTTTAATTCAATTATAGTTGACACATAAATCGACTTTGTGCTGATTAAAGGCCAGTTGCCTCTCCAGGTCCCCTGGAGTCCGTGCTCTCCATGCCCGGATGAAGCCAGAACCCCAGATCCATTACCTTCGACAGGAGGAAGAGAAACTAGGATCCTAATGAGATTTCCTGCTTGTGCAACACAGACTGCCGGCGTGACGTCCGAGAATGATTCAGACATTTCTGTGGCCATCAGTGTGGCACTCGCATTCATCACCATCCTGCATTAACTTCACTGGGACATTTTTCCGGCCTGTCTCGCACAACTTAATTACTAGTTCTGTGTAGGTGCAGCAGAGAGAGCCTCCGTGGATCAGACTGATAAACCAGAACATGCACACTCCTTTATTTAGTCATTAGTTATTTATTTATGTTGCACTGAAGGTCTTTTAACGTGCCGGCCGGTTTTTAAAATGTGAAAAGTTATTTCTTTTTTATGTGCCTACATAAAGATGACGAATTAAAGGAATCTGGATCACCGACCGACCGGCTGTTTGATTTCAACTCACACTGTACGACCCGTCTGCTCCAGCAGCCCGCTGTCGCTATTGACAGATGTCAATAAAGTTTAGTTTGAAAGCTACGAGGCAGTAAGGAGTTTCTATGTTAGCGGTCTTGATCATTTTTGCCGACATACGGTATATGCCGCAACATCTTTAAATTAAAGAGGCGCCGGCTTATCTGAACTCGTAGGTGACTAGAACCACGTGGACAGTTTAGGTCTTTTTTACGGAGGGATTTGGAGTTAAGCTAGCTACGTTTGACTGTATAGAGTATCAACTTGTTAGCTTCTTAGCCGTCAGAGCGGTGCTAGCTTTCTTTTTCATCCTTTCTAGGCAAGTTGCTACCAGCCGCAAACGGCATTTTATATTTTATGACAAGTTTATTATTTACTATCCACATGAGTTACCGTGTCGCTATGCTAACTCAGTAGCCACTTTGCACAGGCGCAATGAGAACAGAAGGCGCTGATGTCAGCCGATCAAGATGTCGCCCTGCTAGCCGGCCAACCAAAATTTCTGACGTGTCAGAAAACCAACGGATCATCGGTGGCCCCAAGTATGACAAACTGATCGACGAGCCTCGATAGTCGTGTGGCTGATGATCGGACTCAAACCGACAGCGTACACCCGGCTTTGCTCACCTGCAGGTCGAAGAACTTGCTATAGCGTCTGTAAATGACTTCGGTGCTGCCATCGCTCCAGAAGACTTTGATAATGTAAACCTGGGAAAAGAGAAAAAAAAGAACAATTACTGTAGAGATTGAACCAACAACCATTATTTACTATAACCCAATCACTCCAAATAACCCAACCCGGTCTCAGAGAGGGTAGCAACAGGAAAGGCAAAGAGAACCTTCCGTTCACATGAAAAGGGATATCCAATTGTTTCATTTCCCAGTCCATCTCCAACACTTCCTGCGGCAGAGGAAGTAATCATGGATGCAGATATGACCATGAAGTCTTTTCAAACCTACAACCTTTCCTCGCATCAGCAATGGAAATATCAGGTCATGACTTTAGGTGAGCGACTTTGACGCGGCTTCACATTTTTCAACGCGACATGACGACATCTGCTACTACCGTCGTTAGAGGACAACGTTGACACTACTTCTTGGAGTTAAACATATTACAATGAAGACTAAAGCATCTGGCATCATCACTGCAGTCTGAGACGCATGGGGTTGATGGAAAGGTCCCCGGGGGGGTTGATGTGTCTGGATGTGTCTGGATGTGTCTGTTGGCCCCAGTCCCAGACTTTCTCTGGCTTTGTGTCTTTTTTGAGGGACCTGGAATCGGATATGACCCTGGTCATAAGAGCAGCAGGAGCCAGACCGGAGGCAGATGCAATTAAAGAATTGTATTTTTTATTATTATTACTGTTTAAATGCACAGTTTTAATAAGTCCATTTAATGCACTGTCAATTTAATAGTCTATAAAAGGCAGTTTTGACTCAATATTTTTCTTCTGTTTGCACTATTTGTAAGTTTAATCAAATTACTTGCATGTGTACAAATGCAATAAAGCCGATTCTGCAATTTAGAATCCCCAGCGTAAAATCCCCTGCGTTATACAAGCCTGCCAATTGAAGTTGAAAAAAAAGAAGTTTCCCTTAGTGAATAAAATATGAACTATTAAAGTCAAATGTGATACATACAAGATAGATCTCCCTGATTTGATTCATAAGCATGACATTTGGATTAAATTGGATCAACGGTTTGGAAGTTATGTCCAAAAGACTGTTTTTCAGTCAAATATAATATTTACAAGAAAGACATCCAACAGTTGGGAAATTATAGTTAAAGCTCTGCTGAAGAAACAGAACACTCTGACTTTAGCGACACAATCTTCTTTGGTCAATAAAACACTGATTGTTGCAATAAAAAGCTCATATAAATAGGTTTGAATCTATTAAAGAAGAAACGTATATGTTGTTTTTCGGACTATCAACCACACCCGCCGCGTCTACATGCTAGACGTCCAGCATTTAGACGGCAAGAACAACATGGGCTGCATGAGAGAGCATAAAAACCAGATGGAGAAGACACAGGACCACCAGAACTCTGTGTCCTTGACCACCAACACCCACAGAGGGACACGATTTGTTTGTCCCTGCACCCAGGGATGCTTTCATTACACAGATTCAAACCAACATATGGATATGAGCGCACACACTGGCAAACACCATGAACACAGGATCAGCACCAGCGCCAACTAAGGCCTTGGCAGCGGCTTTTACTGTTACTGGCCCTCCGGACCCCGATGATGTCATCCAGTATGAACAACTTTCAACTGAACATGTGCAAGTTCACCCCCATGCGTCCCTCACTCTTCAGCCCTGAAAGCACCATTGTTTACAGATTGCAGTAAAGCGAGCGGCGGCTTTGTCTTTTTGACATTCTTGTCTCCCACACAGATCTCCAGCAGCAGCGGGGAATGAAAAATAGCCAAACGACTTCTTTTGGCTGCTCCAGATTATCGCCGCAGCAGAGGCCCGCCCACGTTGTTGAACTGACACAGGTTCCTGACGCAGCCCTACCCATTTATCCAGGCGTGGGGCCAGTTCCGACAGCACAGTTGCTTGTACAGCCCAAGTGGCTGGGTGTGACGGCCTGTGGATTGGTCCACGCTATGGATGACTGATGAAACCAAATTTATTGCATCAACACTGGGGATATTCCCTGATCCTAATTCAGTAAAGTAAAGTTAATAACATTTCCGTGATATAAATACTGCAAAAATTGAGGATATTATGGAATCGTCCTCGCCGCCACATCTGGCGTGCCAGCCGCAAATCCTCTGCGTTAGCGTGATAACTCATGAACTTGATTGATTTCGGGAAAGGCCGGGTGTATATTTCCAACACTAGAGGGAACTTTACCTCCAAAAGGTTTTGGGGCCATGATTTCTCAACCGTTGGTCCCATTTAGTCCAACTTTAGTGCAAATAATCAACTCCAGATCTTTTTTTGTACGTATATCATGTTTTACTCTGATAGTACATAAATAAACTCACCAGGAGGAGCTTCTTTTATTTTTATATTTATTTTTTAAATAAAAAAAAAAAGCTTTGAACATAACCATTTAATTAGATTGGAAATGAAAATTCAGAATGTACTGTACCACATAACATCAGTCATAAAACGACAAATGGAAATAACCTTGTGGCTTTTCCGTTATTCGAACATCGAGTTTACAGTGATGGAAGAGAGAGATCTGTACTTCCTGGTTACTCCTTCTACCTAAAGGTTTACTTCTCAGAGTAATTTGGGAGCCACTAGAGAGCTAGGATGCTCCATTTGAGCTCCATCCACATGAGGATCAGTCTGCGGGGTTTATGGGCTGTCTGGATTGATTTGGCTGTTAAGGTGTCTTCTGGGACCTGCTGTAACAGAAGACATGTGGCAGCAGGAGAAAAGGACCAGAGGACAGTCAAAGGTCGTGAACTGAATATTGTACTTGAGTAAAACAAGTACTTGACTTTTTTTATTTACATTGTATACGACAATTGTTACTTTTTAGAGATTAACTGATAGGAAGTGTTTCCTTATTGTTTGGAAAAACAGCCAACTTCTGATAGTGAAGAAAACCAACGTTGGATCACCGGGAAAATGTCACAAAGTTCAAAAAAAAAAAATGGCTGCTCTCACAAACGGATGAGTTCCCTGCTAACGATCTTATGGATTAAACGATAACAGCATTGGAAGTGGATAAAATTATAGCGACTTGATTTTAACGGCCATAAAACGTAACACAAGCTTTAACATTAATGCAACAGTAACATTAATCCAACTACTTCCCATAAAATTCAGTTGCTGTATCTTGGGAGGTGGTGGTTGTCGCCCAATCGGAGGGGGTTCGGTCCCCAGAATTCCCTTGGAGCCCACATGTCAAAGCGGTCCTTGAACAAGACCCTGAACCCCAATTTGCTCCCTGGAGCCTCACAGGGGGGCTCTCACTGCCCCTCAAAAGTTGTGTCAGATGTTACCAACTATATCCCCAAAAAGTCGGGGATATTATGGGTTCGCCATTAACGCTACCACCGCAGATCCTTCGCGTTAACGCGATAAGGTTTAAGTATTTGAATGCGGAACTTTCGCTTGTTTTGCGGTGTTTTCACAGTGTGGTCCGAGTACTTCTACTCAACTGAAGGATCTGAATACTTCATCCATCACCGGGAGAAGCAGTTGACAGATTGTTTGCTGGACCAGAGCCTCTGGCAGTTAAAGCACAATGTCTGTATTCACACACACACACACACACACACACACACACACACACACACACACACGTGATCCTGATCATCACTGGACGGCACGCACACACACGGTGGGTCATGTGACCCAGATCCATTTGAATGCTTTGGAAAGGTAACGTAAACAAGAATACTGACCGCGTCAAATATCAGAGAGGCAGCAGAGGAAAGTCGCTCAACTGTTAAATTTAACAGATTTTATAAACAATCTAACTTACTTTTAACAATTTAAGCAACTTTTATAGAGGCCGAGAAAAACACGCTGTAACTTCAGAAAAACACATGCAAATAAATGATACTACATGCGTTCTCATCCGTTTGAGAACGCATGTAGTATAAAGGAAAACGCATCGCAAAGCAACAACAGAGCATGTAGAGATATTGGGCAGGGTTTATGTTAGGCTCATTATTAAGTTGATTTGTTGTATTCAGAAGTTGATTATGATTTTATACTAAGTCACATGACCCGGAAGTTGAGCACAGCGTAAATAATATGAGACAAAGTGGATGAAAACAACATATAAAATGTTTGTGTATTATATATCTGTTCTATTCTTTAACTGAAGCACCAAAGAACGCGTTTGGGGGTGGGAAGAGCGACTTTTGCAGGGCGTATTTCTTATGGTGTTGTGGCTTTTGCGGCACGGTTCTCTTCATGTGTTGCGGCTTTTGCGGCATGTTGTTCTTATTGAGTTGTGGCCATTGCTGCACGTTTTCCTTGTTGTATTGTGGCTTTTCCAGCACATTCTTTCCTAATGTGTTGTGACTTTTGCAGCGCGTTTTTCTCTATTCGTTGTCTCTGATGCAGCACGTTTTACTTTACGTGTTGTGGCTTTCGCATCATGTTTTTCTTAATTCATTGTGACTTCTGCAGCATGTTTTTCTTAATGTGATGCGGCTTTTGCAGCCCATTCTTCTCATGTGTTGTCAAATTGATAAAGACATTTTCTTAATTTGCGTGAGTTTTCTTTAAATGCAGCGCGTTTTGATCCTGTCGGCCACCGTAAACATAACTTAAAAGTAACTTCAAATGTGAGAAACTCTTAACGCTGACAACATATCATCTGGACTATACGAGTGTTTGAAAGATGAGTTTTCTCCTCTTCTTCACTCTAACGCTGGTTCGGAGCTGATAAATCTGTTTCTCTTTAAACTGTGGCGCAATCTGTGGGACCAGATCTCCGCTTTGAGGGACTTCGGGCTGCCTTGTAATTTGAGCTTCTCTTTGTTTTGTCTTTGCCGGACAGCAGAGGGAGAAGAAGTGCAGACTAAGCGGACTTTTTTAGCAGCAAAGCTCCGCAGATGTGGCCGTTAACGGAAACTTACGTAGTGTTTGTTCGGATTCCTCCTCTTCTGCACGTCCTGCACGGTTACTTCTTGCACGGTCCTCCGCGGCATGACGTCCTCGTCTTTCGGAGAGGGAGAAGAGAGAAATCCCTGCTGGGGTTTTTTTTTTTCTTCGGAGCGATCAAACCCGGTTGAGAAAGTTTTTTGCAGGGTGACTCTTCTTTGTCATCCGCGCAGCTTCAGATCCGTGGAGCCCCGAGGGTGACTTTCCGTTAAGACGTCTGCGTCAGATATTCCGTCCAGCATGAAGCCGCGCTCTAGTTAATCATCCGTCTCTTCTTCGTGGTCCTGTCCCTCTGACGGCTCCAACCAGACTCCCAGCCTATCCCAGCTCGCCCACTCCACTCAGAGGGACTGACCTGTTCCACGGACCAACCCTCCAGCGCGTGAGCTCACCCCAGGAGGAAGGTTCACCCCGCCGCGGGTTCAAGCGGTCCGCTTAAAGGCGCAGTGTGTCTATTTGGAAAGATGTGACGTTACCCTCTTAATTTATGAATGTTTACACACTTAATATTCATGCCTGTGTTTTTGTTGGTGTACACTGAGCTGAAAATAATCACCATTGTTTTTCTTAATGTTAGCTTACAAGAAACTATTTATATCACATGGCGGATAAGATAGGATAAGATAAGATAAGATAAGAAAGGATAAGATAAGATAAGATAAGATAGGATAAGATAGGATAAGATAAGATGGGATAGGATAAGATAAGATAAGATAAGAAAGGATAAGATAAGATGGGATAGGATAAGATAAGATGGGATAGGATAAGATATGATAAGATATGATAAGATGAGATAGGATAAGATAAGATGAGATAAGATGAGATAGGATAAGATAAGATAAGATGGGATAAGATAGGATAAGATAAGATAAGAAAGGATAAGGTAAGATGGGATAGGATAAGATAAGATAGGATAAGATAAGATGGGATAGGATAAGATAAGATAAGATAGAATAAGAAAGGATAAGATAAGATATGATAAGATGAGATAGGATAAGATAAGATAAGATGAGATAGGATAAGATAAGATGAGATAAGATAATATTGGATAAGATAAGATAATATTGGATAAGATAAGATGGGATGGGATAAGATATGATAAGATATGATAAGATGAGATAGGATAAGATAAGATGAGATAGGATAAGATGGGATAAGATAAGATGAGATAAGAAAGGATAAGATAAGATGGGATAGGATAAGATAAGATAAGATAGGATAAGATAAGATGGGATAGGATAAGATATGATAAGATATGATAAGATGAGATAGGATAAGATAAGATAAGATGGGATAAGATAAGATAGGATAAGATAAGATAAGATAAGATAGGATAAGATGGGATAGGATAAGATAAGATAAGATAGAATAAGAAAGGATAAGATAAGATATGATAAGATGAGATAGGATAAGATAAGATAAGATAAGATAAGATAAGATGACTTAAGGTTAGGTAAGGGGAGGTAAGCTAAGTTAAGATAACGTAAGGTACAATACGATACAGTAAGATTAGATTAGACTAGATCATATAAGAAAAGATGAGACACGTGCAGCAACTTAATAAAACACATTCAAACAGAAAAAACACAACATATTAAGAAAACATGTCGCTAAAGCCACAACTTAAATGATGTGTTTCCAGGGAGCATTTAAAAGTGATGAGCAAATCCACCAAAGGTTTGGGTTTTTATTTTGATACTATAATCTAAAGAAGCCAGTTGCATTCACCTCAGGAAATAAATGTCCGTTTTTCCAAATTATCGAGAATTATGTGAGAGTTGGATTTCACCGAAACCGTCATTTTGCGCTTCTTTAGTTTAATCCCGATCTTGACTGAAGACATTGGGAGATACGATCGATCTCTATATCTATCTATCTATATAAATATATATATCCATCTATCTATATATATCTACATGTATATATCTACATATATATGTATATAATAAAAATGATTTGGTTATTTGTTTGTCGACTATTCATTAATGGACATGAATTGTCCATTTATTACTTTTGAATAATCCTTCACTGAATTGAGGGGCGTGAAAGAAATGAATGAAGGAACTTAATCACCAGGAGAGTCCTGTCAATCATGTGACCTGAGGTTGTTGTCACTATCTGTTCCTGTAATATTGGTTGAAAATGTGACACTTGTGTAAAAATAGCGTGAATGTGAGGAACTACTGAGGATGACTCACTTTAGATGACATTACGGTGTGACGTGTGGTTCAGGGGTTCACTGTCATAAGATGACGGAAGCTGTGGAGGGTCAAACTGGAAAGCTTTGTTTCAAAAAAAGTGTTTCCTGACACACTAAAAATTTCAAAAGTTGATATTTGTACCATACTATCATACTTATACATAAATTTGTGTGTATTTATGTAATAAACTATGTGCATGTATTTGCGTATAAGGCATCTTAACTGTCCTCTGTTATTTATTATCTTCTCCTTATAGATGTTCTATTTTTTATTTGTTCATATATATCATTTATTGAATGTACCAGGACATCCGGTCGAAATGACTTTAAAGTGTAACTTACTTTGACTCAGATGTGTCCCTGACGATTTTATTGCAGGACAGCGCTATCTAGTGGATTATTTTAATCATTACATTAAAACTGTAGATGTGGCAGTTTTTCTCTGTCAGAGGAGGAAACATCTTTTCTACGTTGATGGCTGAATTAAAAAGAAAATAATGAATTATCCTGGGTAATTACTGGATTGACTCTTTAAATAGTGGATTATTTTTTAAAACATATATTTGGTTGGACTCTTTCCTCTTATGTATCTCTTATTTATTTTTATTTAATTGTATGTGCATGTTTTGTGCATTATATATTTAAGTTTTTAAATGAAAGTCTATACATTTTTTTTATAAAGTATTTATAAGTATCTATCTATTAATATGTTTTTTTTGTCTTCCAATTTAGAGGAAACAGAAACTACTGAAGAGAAAAGCACATTTGGATTTATTGCATCATCCACATATAAGTCATTACACAGAATGGATCAGAAAGGAGAAGGAAAAAAATAATTTGTAATAGTCATTAGACATTATTGGCTTTTCAAATCAGCTCAATAATGGAGCTTGACATTAAGTCAATGAATGAATACATGATTTAAAACACTAAAAACAAGGGAATTGACATAAAGCTCAACTGGTGAGAAAGTTTGTATTTATGTATCAACATCTGTCATACCTCGATCAAAGAACTGTTATGAACTTTCAAAAGGTGAGGACTATAGAGGTATAATCTAAAATGAAATTGAGAGGTTATATCAAACTTGGAGGGTCGAAGGCTATTAGAGTGAGGAGACACCGTAAGAAGTGTCCAAACTGGTGTCAAAGCTGGCAGGTGGTCGCTGAAATGAAAGGTCAGGGGTCACGGCTGTCACACATCTGCAGCTCCAGGTGTGAAGTGATGCCAGAGAAGCGATCTTGCAGCGGCAACACGTAGCCTAAAGCTCATCCCTGAGCCACCGGGCCGACGTAACGGTACGGACGGATGTTGGAGATTTTGACACAGAAGACTGGATGAGACAGAAACAAAATGTACAATTTTGACAAAATGAATCCACTTTTTAATCTGTATTAACTATAAACTGTCTGATAATTAAGATTTTCTGACATTTCTCTTGGAAAATAAGTTTATTTTTGTAATATTACGACTTTTTTCTGGTAACTTTTCATATTTATTTTTGGTAAAATTACGACGTTTTTTCCGTCCAAATCCAACTTTTTCCTTGTAAAATTCGATGTATATTTTTTTATTTCTCCAGGTGGCCCTTATTCTCCTTCCTGGAGACACAACACTTCCTGATATCCTTAAAACCTTGTTAAAATTAGACAGTCCAGCTCATTTCATGACCTGTTTGATCTAAATCTCACCTCTCATTTCTATATAAGTGTGACCAAGTGAAATTTCACTTACTCTATTATAAGATTTTTTTTATTTTTTATTTTTTACATATTATGAGCTTAACACCTTGTGCTCTTTATTTGTTACTTATTTTGGAGGGAATTTTCTTTTCCAGTGAAGCAGATCAAACGCAGCAGTGATTACATTCGTACTATAAAAATATTCAAGATTAAATCACCGACTTTAATATCAAAATAGTTTTTGTTTTTCTTGAAAGCTATTCGTCTTTTTGAGCACGATGTTCAAAATCTGTACTAATTTATAATAAATATGTCTCACACGCTCTCATTCACAACACCTCAACATCCCCAAATAATCCTTTGTAGTATTTGCAAGAAAGAAAAAAAACAAAAGAAGCCAGCTCCCATATTAGAATCAAACAACCCAGAGGTAGGCTAGTCCAGGCTGCACGCCGTCATGGAGTCCTGGCGGCGTCTAATGATGAGTGTCTGAGCTTTAAGGCGGGTGTCACGGCGAGGTAATGCGTCTCTGTGATGTCTAGTCACGTCTGCGTTTTAGCCCCGGGTGAAAGAAAAGAGCTGACTCATGATAATAAAGCCTGGTTACTTTCAATTACAGAAGGAGGACTAATGATGTTTACTCATCACTCCGGAGCCCCCTCAACACGGGACCCTCTCAAAAGCCCCTCGCTGGGCATCACAGAGGCGTGTTTTTCTGAAACGGTACTGGGGGGTCATGAACGGCCTTTGATGGGGTTTACATGCAGCCGGGGTCAATGTGTTACAGGCAACCAGGAGTTCAATGGAGACCCCCCTAACCCCCCCAAACCACCTTGACTAATCCCTCTAAATCACTCCTCCCTTTATGTCCAGCTAACACCCTCGCCGTGACTTCCTGCCGACCATCTCCTGGAGCGGCAGCATCAGAGCCGGAGAAATAAGACACCGGAGGAGCGGGTGAAGGATTCAGCCTCCTCCATGACATCAGGGTTTTTCAGCAGGAGTGCAAAAATGATGACTAATCAATTGATTATTCCCCGATCATCAGTGGAGATGCATCTCGCTTCTACGCAAATATCTCCACAGCCATCGCAAACATTCTCGCCAGATGCCGGAAAATAAATCCCCCTACCTTTACTTCATGCCCGGATCTTTTCTCCAGAGGCGACGGCAGATTAAAGTGTGTGGAGGTTCTTGACGGCAGCTGCAGGGATTACGGCTCGGAAGTTACGGGCGGAAAACTGTGAGAGTCCACAGAAAGCGCCCCCTAGTGAGTGAAATATGAACTATTGTAGTAAAACACAATATGTTATACAAGATAGATCTACTCGGGCCGATTCATACGCAGCAAATTCGGACTAAATCAGACAAGCTGCTGAGAAATTATGGGACTGAAAACAATGATAATTATACAATTCTCCCTACTGGTGGAAATATGCAGCTGACCTTTCCCAAAATCAATCCAGTTATTCCTTGCAGTGAGTTTTATGTGGGGTTTGAAATGGAATTTCTTTTATTAAATCATAATAAAGTTAAATGAACTTTTTAAAAAAAAATTTATATATATTTGATGCACATATGAACTTTAACATTCTTTATTATGCCCTAGTTTGTTGAAATAACACACTCAAAGATTAAATCTGTACATTTTCAGAAGTTTCTACACTTTCACGATTCCAGTTCCAGACAAACTAAAGTAAAAGGAAAACGCCCCGAGAAAGAGCAAACCTCCGCCAAAGACTCAACGGTACCCAAGGTCGACATTATTGAGATACGATAGAGAATCCCCCGTCATTCAGGACCCTTAGGTTGGAGTGGGGGACGTCTAAAAGAGGCGGAGGACCTCAGGTTACGTCCTGGCATGTGGTGTCTGGAGATCAGAGACGAATTCCGAGCTTAAGTTATGAATAAAATCACGAAGTCCGTTTTTTTAACCCTTTCATGTCCTCACCAAGGGAGTGAAGTGGATTTGATTTAGGGCCCACTAGAAAACTAGATGCCTGGATTTCCTGAAGCCGTTCATTTCTGAGTCCGACTTACCTGCAAATTAAAAAACAACAACATTCGAATCATGTTTGGCAAAGAAAAGTACATCTATAGATATTTATAGCAGCGTTCAGATGCGAGGCAATCACAGGTTTTTGTATTATAGGTAATAAAGGCAGGTAAAAATAGATAGACCCTCTAGACATTAACAACTCCTGGACCTTAATGGAAAAACTTTAATGACTTCACAGAATGAGATCGTGAGTCTGCGTTTAAAGTAGGCTGGTGAACGTTGAAAAGTTTGTAGCCACATCTTACCTCAACTCTTTTTGGTTCAGAGCCGCGTCTCAATCCGACTGAACACTAATTATTCCGCCCGTATATAAAGTATTTGATCTTCATTAACTCCATTAACCTCAGAGGCAGAGACAATATTTCAATCACAGCGGCCCGGAACAGGAAGTCACGCTGGGCCCGGTGATTGAGAGGCGCTGTTCATCAGCAGAAGGCTTTAATGACCAGGAGAGTGTCGCTGGCTCGGGCGTTGAAAAGCAATTTTCCTCCTTATGGGAACAAGAATAAACAGATGAGGCAGGATTTGGTGACAAAAGTTTTTTTTTTTTTTACCTGAGCATCATTATGGGGGAGCGAGGTTTGCTGGTGTTCTGTTGAATGGTTGGATACATGGGATTATTTTAAGCAATTTAATGGTTAACATATCAAATATTGCGTCATTACGTAATGATAATTGCAACTATTATTACTTAATTAACCCTTTAATGTCCTCACTAAGAAAAAAAGGATTTCTATAGACAGTCCTTTAAAAAGAAATAACTTAAAATGACAAATTTTCTGGTCAAGCATGATTTTGAACAGTTTTTAAAATTTTTTTTAGTTGTTTGTTGTATCAAGTTGCATAATTCTGATTAGTAAGTCCTCACACGATGTAAAAAGAAAGATTCTAGTTATCAAATATAACTTCAATAGCCAAGGTTCTTTTTTGAGAGCTGCTTCTTATGTAACTGTCTGGTTATAGTAACTAGCTGTGGTGCAAATGATTCATAAGCAGTGCTAACTGCAGAACAGGTTGATTATATCCAGTTCAGTGTGGCCGAGGACAAAGTATCGACTGAATACGATGACTCACTACAGCTATGAAGAACGGACAAAAACTAAACTAAAAAGAAAACAGTCAATCTTTTTCTAATATAAATGTAACTAATATTCTTAAATGTGTTTAAAAGCCTTTAAAAGTCTTTCTTTGGCATCAATAGTATTTTGTATTTCAGGTTTTACACGTATTATAATCACGTCCTGCGGTTGCAAAATGAAACGACTGGCACCTCATTTGGACTGAATAATGTCGGAATCGGCCGATCTATGAGACGTGAAGGCCGTCTCGTTATCGTGCAGCTCAGCGGTCCCTCGTCGTAAGAACGCGCCTCCAGCTTTGCAGTTAGATGGAATGATGTAACGTTTCATTACGCATTCATTCATGCTTTAAATGCCTCGGCCAATTGCACCAATACACACAAAGTCCAGAAATGGACCCAAACCCCCACAAGGTTTGTGTGTTGCAGCGGTTAGCGCTCCGCTAATCGGGCTGGGCTCATGTCGTCTCCTGGGGCAGGGATATGTTTAAACGCCATTTATTGTTTTCTATTAAAGGAATCACTCTCGCGTACGCGACATGTTAGATTGCTGGTGCACGTGAGCGAATTTACACATGCACACTTATGGGACCGTAGTGTGTGTAGACAATTTGTGCGTTTGTCTGAGTGTTTGTGTGATACAGTTGGAAAGGGCCTCTACATGGTTTTCTATTATTTAACGGTGCACAATGCTAGATTTTGGTAAAGCACTGGATATATATGACAGCCACGAGTTGTAATTGATGCATATAGCGCCCTCTAGTGGACATAGGTGGCATTTTGAAGCCAATATCCCTCTCTGGGGTCAAAATATTACTATAGAACTGAGACACCACCTGGTCGTATCCCACAAGATAACTGAATAGAATAACAGAAACTTTTAAGTGCATTAGTTGTCAAAGAGTTTCTGATCAAACTCATTGATTGTTTTGTGTTCATGCCGTTACTGTCATGTAATATGTTATATCCTTTTTTATCTAAAGGAATAATCCGGAGAGTATAGAAATGTTTTTTTGATTAAGCACAGATTACTCACACATGGTAACAGGTAAAATGTTACTGACAACAGAAATAAATTATTATAGGTCTTACCTGTCCATAGACATCAAAGTGATGCAAATACACCTGATAGTTGTGGTGCTAATTTAAGTACATTTTTGGGTATTTAATTCAGTTTAACAGGTCAATGTAATCCAGACATAATGTATGTAGATGTTTGAATACATGTATATGTATATATGTTATGAGGCTTGTTAGAATCTGTGAAGGGAGCGCTTAGTAAATGCAGTATATACGAGTTTAAATAAAGTATCTTCAATGTCAGAGGATCAGGCCAGGATTCAGGAAATCTGAGTTACGAAGAAAAAAGTGAATTCTCACAGTAAGGACCCATAGGTGTAATTTTAAGACTCGTATAAAGAAGCAGGCTAATTTGTACTTTATGTTTATTTACACAAACTTATTCATAAAATTAGACTTTCAGAGTGATGAGCCTGTATGAAACTTTGAAAAAAAGAAGAAATGGGAGAGAAAATAACAATTCATGGTTCAGATTTTCTAGTTAAGGAACGTGGAACTTCATCGTACGTACGGGTCTTGTGCGGCGAGGCTTTTATGAAGCATCTGCTGCACTGGAACACAAAGCCGGGACTGTTGGAAAACCATCATGCAGCTGAACCCCCCTCAGGACGTCCCCCCACTGTCAACATTGACATTGGGCCTGGAAAAAACACCCAATTTTTTTTTCGGCTGGAAAATGCTCACTCGACTTTTTTGTTCGCTATTCTGAATGCAAAACAGAGCTGAAGTTTCACCTGCGAGAAGAAGCAATCGGAAGTGAGTCCTAGATAAATAACTTTCCAGTTCCATGAGAGGAGCTTTCATTCATTACCAGCGCAGTAATATTTGACAAAATCCATTTTTCTTTGGAGTGTAGTGTGAATAATAAAACTAATGACGGTACCGTTGTATCTCAGTCTCTCTCACCGATTAACATTTTCTTCTTTTGATGCATTTCTGGTTAAAATAATTAGATTCTTCTCGGTCTAGAAAGTTTCATGCAGGAATTGTATTGATTCTTTCAGCACATTGTTTTATTTTTGATACATGTTGAAGGGAAATTCTTCAGAAGAATCATCTGCTAAATGTAATAAAATTTACAGTATTATGATGGAAGGAATTCTTGTGTATAATTCTGATGGGCTTCTTATAAAAACCTCGGAAAGACTGAAATATTATAGAATCACCATCGCCACGGATCCTTCAAGTTAACGCGATAACTCACAAAAACCATTTAACTCTAATAGTTCATATTTTACTCACTAAGGGGGGCTTTTTATGAGAAACACTATTCTTTTGGACATAACCTCCTTACCATTGGTCTGCTTTAGTCCAAATTCTGCAATATGAATTGATCGAAGGAGGTCATCAATATCATAATTTACCTAAACAATTCAAATGTTATTCACTGTGTGGAGCTTTCCTTACAAAAAACACTGTTTTCTGGACATAACTCCAAAAACTGTTTTATCAATCTGTTTCAAATTTTACAAGTCCATGAACCTTGGCGCGTGGAAGGACTGCATTCATTTTGGGAAAGCTCAGTTGTATATTTCTGACACTAGGGGGAGCTTTAGCTCTAGAATTCTTTGGAACATCATTTCTCAAATATCACATTCTACTTTTCTTTACTAAAAAAACTTGGATTTTTGGATATTACTTCCAGTTTAGTCCAAATC
>VRLP01003074.1:0-71471 GCA_009660295.1 Lophius piscatorius
TTTTTTGGTAAGGCTTTTATATAGTTATTATTTTATTTTTTATTTATGCTTTTATCTGCTTTTACTTTGTAGCACTTTGAGATTTGATCCAAATGTAAAGTGCATTATAAATTAAATGTATTATTATTATTATTATAGATGACAATGTCCTCCACCAACGTCATAGTCCATGGAGACACCTGTCTGACCTCATCTGTCGGCTTGAACATTAACAAAGCAAAAAGAAGGGGCTCAGAGCCCATCCTTGGTGCAGTCCCACCTCCACCTTAAACCCACCTCATCGCTGTCATACTACTCTCATACATATCCTATACCCCTCAAACATCCTTCTCCGTCACTCCGGACTTTCTCACGCAATCCCACACCTCCTCCGTCAGCACTCCTCCAGCTTTTCTCTAAATCCACAGAGAAGCTCCTTCTGACCTTCAGACCTTCAGACCTCCAAACGTCTCAACGGGGATAAAAAATCTCTCCCGTATTTCTACGGAACGTTCCGCTTAAACACTACAACACACAGCTTTATGTTAAACCTTAAATCTTTGTCGTTACATTTCAATCTAAGCTTCCTAACGTGAACTGGATGATTTCAAATATTACCTCCTACAAGAGGTTTATGTTTTCCTGCTTTGATTTGTGGAGCTGAAATTTAAATATCGGGATCACCGCCCGGAGCGTTGGGCCAACAACTGTTTTCTGTAGCAAACCAAAAATAAAAACGGCCACAATTACTATAATTATATGAGCTGTTGAGAAAATGATGTAATTGCCACCAAGAGTGTGTCTCAGTACCGCAGTAGTTCTGACAATGCTGAAACATGAACGGTCATTTTGGGATTAGTGACCATGCTGAGTCAAACTGTAACGACTTCACAGTCAGGTTTGGTGTGTGTGTGTGTGTGTGTGTGGTGGCCTAAGCCGTGGGTGGCTGAGTGAAGAATGTTGTCTACTGTACGAAGGATCTGCTTCAACATGGTTGTGTATTTTTAACAAGCTCGTGATCTGATTTATTCATTCATCAAACCTCATCAGCAGCAGCGGCGGCCCGGTTTACATTCCTGGGTAATAATGGGATAAAAAATAAAATCCTCTGGGATTGCCCTGGAAACACTCACTTGTCATGAGGGAATTCTTGGAGATGTAGGAAATGACAGCCTTAAAGAAACTTAGAAATGCCAGTAAGTATCCATACTATTAAAAAAAAGTGTAATAAACGTGTAATAACACAGGAATACCCATCATACACTGATTTACGGCGCAAAAAACAGATGTTTACTCTTCCTATGAAGCAGAGGTACGGTCGGGAAAGCTACCGCCTAGTTTTTCAGATCCACCAACCACATCGCTCAACAGCATCCGCAGAGTTATCAGCCACCACCACCACCAGCCTTCAGACTCCAGGAGCGGATTGATCATGCTGCTGCTCCAAACACTGACAGATTTAATATAAATATATATAAATTATTCTCATTTGGATGAACATCCATGATCCCCTGACATCAACTCCAGCACCACCAGGAGGTTGACATTTTGATTTTTGTGGAAATGCCTGCTTTTGAGGATGGATAACTGTGACATCTGGATATTTACGTCTCTCTCAAGATGAATTGTAATAACTCTAAGAATCCCTTAAATTCTCATCTTACGCCACCAGCAAGTCACAATTTACTTGTACTTTGGTCTAAAACTGTTGTTTATTGTCATTGTGAGCGTGTTTGTGTTTTAATCAAAGCCCAATACTAAGCTCTCAGATCCGCTGGCATCGTCTGTAGATTCTTAGTCTTGTTGAGAATAAAGGCAGATAAACATTCGTATTTAAACAATTTTAGGCTGTAATAAAAATACTTATACTAAGTATTATGTGATACTTATAACACATTTTTACATACATAGATCTCTGGAGCATCTTTTTCAACGTACAAAGTTTGGTCCCATGTTTTACTGATTTTTTTCCTGTGGCGTACTTTTGAGTCTGAAAACGCAATTTTAAGAGAAAAAGACAAAAGTTTATATTAACTCCTATAGAGCGGTTCAGCGAATGAATTTGTCTCTAAAACTATCAGAGACAAACGTGATTAACTCAAAAAACTATTTCACTGAACGTTTTCAAATATTATCTCCACACAGACCTTGGTGTGAGGAACAACTGGATTGACTTTGGGAAAAATCGGTTTGTTATTTCCGGAACTATGTGGAGGTTTATCTCCAAAAAGTTTTCCGGGCCATCGTTTCCCAACCGTTGATGTGATCTAGTCCACTCATGAGATTCATCTTGTGTAATAGTTCATGTTTGACCCGTTCGTATGTTGATGTTGAGGTCGGCAGGATTAGTTTTCATATACGACACAAACAGCCGAAGCAAATTTGGAGATAAACACAGTTGTGGATTTTTAAATCCCTCGAGTGTTTAGCGTTCCAGTGGAGAAAAGTCCAAATTTGGCGATATAACATTTTTTGGATAAACACCCCCTTATTCGGCTGAGGAACGTCTCCATCTTCTTATATTACAAAAGACAAAACATTTAAAGTACTCTTGTGTTTCCTTAAACACAGTAATGATCAAGGGGAAGGGGCCGAAACTCGACTTCATCTTAAATCAACTATCGTTAACTGTCATCCTTAAAGCCCCCCAGAGAAAATGTGTTTCATTTTTGGTTTTTTCACGTCTACATGTGAGGAGACGCCATTGAAGCTGCCGTTTCTCAGCAGCGTGTTTCTGCTCAGAGATCTTCCGGTAGTCGCCACATGGGAAATAAACACATGGAGATCATTTGATCGAATGTCACGGGAGTCTCGCTGCAAACGCTGAGCTCCCGGTTTCTTCTAGGGATTAAACAGCCGCTGTAATCACCATCGGCGCTGCAGCCAATCCCACAATGCCGGCCTGTGCTCCCTCTCCCCCCCGTGGGACTCCGAAAAAAACAGACTGCAGTCCAGATTGACTTTCTGCGACCTTGTTATCTTTATTTGGCCGTATCGGATTGCAGCTACTCCTCCACCTCCACCTCCACCACATGTCCAGGGAGAGAAAGGACGATTCACACTCCGGAGGAGAAATATGGGCCGCTATCACGCACAGCAGCCACTTGGAAGAAGCCCAGAAAGCCTCTCTCCGGCTGGAAAAGTCCCCCCCCCCCGCCCGCCCCCACTGATGAAGCCCCCCGCCCCGTCTGCCTCTGCCCCTCCTGTCGCTCTCCGTCGGTCACTCGACGTTTATGCTGTGGAGAATTATTATTTTTCCATCTCAAGGTCTACACAAAAGGAAAAGGGGAGGGGGAGTGGGGAGCCGGTCCCACACACATCTATTCTCAACTTGATTTCTTTCCACTCGACTCCCCCCTTTTGTCTTTAACCCCCTTCAGCTGCCCGACCCACTCTTCCAACCTCCTCTTCCTCATTCCTCCCACTGTCTGCCTGTCACTCTTTGGTTCCGTGTGCGTGTGTCTGTGAGAGTGTGTGTGTCTGTGAGAGTGTGTGTGTGTCTGTGAGAGTGTGTGTGTGTCTGTGAGAGTGTGTGTGTGTCTGTGAGAGTGTGTGTGTGTCTGTGAGAGTGTGCTTGGGTTTGTGTGTTTATTAGTGTGAAAGTTCGTGTATGTGAGTGTGTGTGTGTGTACGTGTGTGTGTGTGTGTGTGTATGTGTCTGTGTTTGAGTGCGTGTGTGTACGTGTGTGTGTGTGTGTGTGTGTGTGTGTGTGTGCTTGAAGGCTGGACTGCTGGCGGTGCAGAATTAGTAGGTGAAGCTGAAAACGGATTAAGAGCCAGAATCCAGGGAGTCCACTAATGGGACGGCCGGCTTGGCTGCTACTTCTGTCCATCAGCTGAGGCCAATTATCCAACGGGTCCACATCTGGCCCGGTCTGGCCAGGATTGGCCTTAAGGCTGCCGGGTCACTTAGAAGTCCACCCCTCTGCTTCTTCTCCTCCCCCGCTGCCCTGAGACAGAAGACACTGGTTCAGAGGAGAGAAGCTCCTGGAGCTGAAACAGCTGGTCGATTCATTTGTTCACCTTTAATGTCCCGCTCAACCGTTTGGTCCATCAGAACACTGTGAGTCACTAATTCTTTATTTCCAAATGTGTCTGAACCTGTTTATAATGTGACCCAGTGGTCGCATGCATGAGCGGAAGAGTAAGGGGCCAAGGATGGAGCCCTGGGGGACACCAGGGGTCAAAGGGGCCACCGAGGGGGAGGAGGCGCTGCGGTTTTTATTTTTAGTATTGAAATCTGGACATTTAGATGCTCAAGATGGTTCTGATCAGTTTATGATCCCTCCAGATCACAAGCTGATCAGAACTCAGACACTAAAATATGGCTTCAGAACTGATTTGGATCAGATCCCTATGGACTTGATTGCATGTAGAAAGCAGGGGATTGGGGGCTTTAGGGTATAAACGCCCAGCCTAGGCTTAAGTTCTGGTGATAAACAGGCGATTCCAAATGCTACCAGAGTTAACGTAACATGTCAACATCACACAGAGTGTGTGGAATGGACGTGGATCAGAAATGTATGAATTTCAAACACGCATTTAACTGTCGTTGAATTATAGAGAGAAAAACGTCTCATTCTCTCATACGGATCCATAGATTTACTCGTTCTCTCATACGGATCCATAGATTTACTCGTTCTCTCATACGGATCCATACATTTACTCGTTCTCTCATACGGATCCATAGATTTACTCGTTCTCTCATACGGATCCATAGATTTACTCGTTCTCTCATACGGATCCATACATTTACTCGTTCTCTCATACGGATCCATAGATTTACTCGTTCTCTCATACGGATCCATAGATTTACTCGTTCTCTCATACGGATCCATACATTTACTCGTTCTCTCATACGGATCCATAGATTTACTCGTTTTCTCTCTGGGAACGTCTTTAGACGTATTTTTTTAGCTTAGGATAAATGCAGCTAATTCTGGATTTATTTTTAAAAAAAAACATATTTCATCGACTAAGAAGATTAGTGTGACGTTTTTGGAGAAGAAGCATATTCCCTTTCCACCAAAGAGTGGGATGGGAAGATTGGATCAGGTTCTGATATTCCGAGGGCCAGCAGCAGAGTTGGAGATGAGTTGTTAACAGTTCCTCCAAATAAATATCTCTTTTCTAAACCGCTCATATGGTTTCACTTTGCAGGGCTATTAGTCATTTTAGGATCCAGCATATGTATCTTCCCCTCTGGATGGGGTCCGACCCCCAGAAGGGGAACCGGTGACATAATCCACTGAACTATGGCCTGTACAGTAGTCAGAACCAGAACCAGAACCAGCTCCAGCTCCACCTCGCAGCAGTGGATATTCTTACAGATTCATGCGTCTCTGACAATCAGCAGGTTGATAAATACTCAGATCTCTTTAGGGATCAAAATATTGATATTATATTGAAGCCTGGATGTCGCCCCCGACAACAATGACGTTTCCCCTGCGTTGCACCAGAATCCCCCTGATTGAACTCCTCCGCTCAAATCGGGGGTTGTGTCTGAAGAACAGAGTTTTTTCATAAAAAGGTCTCCCCCTAGTGCTTAAAATATGAGTAACTACAGTAAAATATGATAAATACCAGATGGATCTCCTTGAGTCGGATCACAGGAGAAGTAATGCTGGTCGGCATTGTGTATGAAAAAAAATAATTGAAAATTCATTATCTTGTGCGTAACTGTACAACGATTTGGACCAACAGTTGAGAGATTATGGCCTGGAAACTTTTTGGCTCCCTCTAATGTCGGAGATATACAACTGACATTTCCCAAAATCAATCCTGTTCATCCTCGCTCTAAGGTCGACGCTATTAGGCTGTCGAAGACATTAAAAACACGTGAGAGGCCCTTTATTGTTTCCAGCCCCTCGTCTTCCTCCTGAACACAAAGCAGTGACAGCGAGTCCGTGTTTAGTGGGAGCTAAGAGAAAACAGATGCAAAAGTTCTTCTAATTCCGCTCAGAACCTGACAGAACAGCGGGTCAAGTGCACCCGAATCATGTTTGGAATATGATACATATCTAACCCGTATCTGACTATGAGCCTCGCCGACATGCTTGTGGGTTTGGACGGCCTTCACTGTAAAAAAAAAAAAAAAAAAAACAATGAGAAAATTCGACAAATTATTTAATGTGGAGTAAATGTAAGCAGCCTGCAGCTCCTGAGATTCGGGTTACGGCGTTAGTCAAGGTCCGAGTGTGATGGGAACATGAACGTTAGGACTTAACATACACAGTTTTACGGGCTTACTTTTCAGCAGAGGCGTTTTTTGAAAAACACAAAACGAAGCAAAAAAGTTTTTGATTCATTCGTTCTGACAGGAGAATATTTGGTCACGATTTATGAAAGGGTGGGGTGTTTTTTTTTCTGTTGTAGCAGGAGCTTTGTGACAATATGGTCCATGATGGGTACCAGTCTTTTCACACTGGTCAGCCATAACATTATAACCGCTGACAGGTGAAGTCAGAATATCATGGATTATCTCGTCTCCGGGCCCAACCGGATTAAACCGTGAGCGTTAGTCCTCAGAGTTGATGTGTCAGACACAGAAAAACTTTGACAGTTCAATCTAGTCAAAGTTTATTTATAGAGCATGTTTAAACAACAAGTACTGAACAGATACAACTGACAAAAATAATAGCATAAATTACAAAAATAAAAGCGAGATGAGACAATCAGTTCAAATCAAAGAAGATGAAAGGATAAAAGAAAAGAAAATAAGCATTAAAACAAACAGTTAAAATGAGAAGATTTAAAGGATAAATAGTGATGGCTAGATTGGGTCAGAACATCTCCAGAACTGCAGGTTTTGCTCATCCTCTGTGTGTCTAAGTAAGGATGACTGGTGACCCGCGACGGGGTCATGGGTATCCGATGCTCATAGATGTGTGTGGGCAGAGCTTGAACTCTCAAAGAAGAGCTACTGTGGCACAAATTGCAGAAAAAATTCATGCCGGTTCTGATAGAGAGACGTAAGAACTCACAATGCATCACAGAACTGTTTTGGTGCAAATGGGTCTGTCTGACCTCATGTCAGGTTGACAGGCCCAGATAATCTATGAATTAATAGGAAGTTATGTCCGAAAAAGTGTTTTTCGTACAAAAACCGGTACCTAGCGTGTAAAATATGAACTTTTAGAGTAAAATTTGAAAGCTATAAGATAAGATCTCCTTGAGTCGATTCATATGCAGCAAATTTGGACTAAATCAGAGCAACGGTTGAGCTATTATAGCCTAAAAATGTTGATTTAGGAGATAAAGTTCCCCCGCCCCCTAGTGGCAGAAATGTATTACTGCGTTTTTCCACAATCAATCCAGTGAGGTTATGACCAAACAATATTTTCCATACAAAGCTCCCTCTAGTGAGTAAAAAATGAATACGTACCAGACTGATCTCCTCGATTTGATTCATATGCATCAAATCTGGACTAAATCGGACCAATTGGAAGAAAGTTGTGTCCAGAAAACAAAGTATTTTTCTGCATCATAGCCCCCTCCCCCAGTGAGAACTATGAGAGTAGAATATGATATATAGAAGATAATTCTTCTCCTTGAGAAATTGGTCAAAAAACTATGTTTTGTTATGATAATGCACCCCCTAGTGGCAGATATATGCAACTGTCCTTTCCCGAATTTAGCCCAGTTCAAATTTTTAATTTTAAAAAACGATCCTTAAAATACTTCTTAAGTTATCATGTTGATATGAGGGGTCTGCAAAAGATTCCATAAATGCCAAACTATTCATATAAACTACATTTTTTTACGCCCTGACCCGATCAGTGGAGACCGGTCACACAAAACGCCCCGCTGCTGAGGAAAGAATCCTTCATTTGGACTTTCCCTGAGCACAAACAATCATCCACCTGGATAAATGTTGAGGGAGGGAGAGCATCATGAAGGATCTCCTCTCTTCTCCAGGCTCAAAGTTCAAATCAGCGGCTAGGACACGGAAAGGGGCTTTTTTGTCAAACGCGAGTTATCGGCATGAACCCGGTCCAAGCCGACTTAGCTTTTATTAAACTCTCCCCTCGTTGCTGATCTTCTCCTGAGGGCGATCCAGTCAGGAGAAAAACACAGCAGACCTTTCCGAGTCATCCCTCACCAAAACCGTAAATCTGAAAAATCTGCTTCCTACTGACTTTGACCCTTTCCTCATTCCGCTCCGCTCCAGCGGGGGACAGATGTTGGGAAATCACTGGACAGAGCAGCAGCAGCGGCGGCGGCGGCGGAGGCGCAATTACGTTATAGTCCATTCTAATTTCACATGTGTGAAAATAAACACTGCTGAAAACGAGGAAACCACACACAATGAAACGAAATCTGCCAGACTCCGTTAGTGGTGGGACCTAAAAGCACACAGCCTGCTTTCTTACAAGCTCTCGCTCCGGTCCAGCAGTCGGTTCAGGGCCGCGTCGTTAGGAATCAATTACAGAGACGAGACCGTTTCACAACATTCAAGGTTTTATTCTCAGGGAGGGTTTGCCCAAAAAATAAGCCGCAAACAAGAAGGAACATCAAAAGAGGGCTGGCGCTCCTGCTCTGACTGACGGCGTGACAACAGACGTGGGGAACTTCCTGATTTAAGATGCGTGTCACATTGAAAGGACAATTTTGTCGATGAACTTGGCCATTTTCACGTCCCGCTTCGAAACTCCTCCACAGTCATGAGTCGTCAAGGTGATCTGGACCTGAGGACAGACGGAGGTTGTAACACAAAGAGACTCGTTCATGTAGATTCACTCACACATTTATCGGTTTTACCACACGTTTATGTATGTGCTGAAGAGTGAGGGGCCGAGGACGGAGCCCTGGGGGACACCTTAGGTCAGAGAGGCCACAGAGAAGGAGAAGGTGAGGAGCTGATTCTAACCCGGACATTCAGTTGCTGGAGGCGGTTAGTTGAAGTTCTGATCTTCCACACCGTGTTTTTATATAGAATCTCCAGCCTCCTTCTACCAGCAGATCCACCATCCCTCCTCTTCACGGGTCAGAACCATCCCAATCTGTCCCCTCTGACTTTGTCTCCAGGACGTCTAACCTGGACTGGGTTAGGGTTACCTAGGCTGACCTCATCTATAAGTCTGTCCATCAACATAGCAAACAAGAGGAAGCTAAGAGCAGATCCTTGGTGCAGTCCCACCTCCACTTTGAACCCAGTTGAAACCAGATCCGGATCTGAATTAGGATCTCTTTAGGTCAGAGGTTGAAGAATGCAAATTCCATAACAACAAATGATAGTTTTTACATTTCTGTTTAAGAGGTGCAATGTTTGGAAGATAGCTGTCGTCCATCTTTTCATCTAAGCTCAGCTAGCCACATCCTGGCTACAGACAGGAAAAAGTATATAATAACTTAAATTCTCGGTGTATGTTTGAAGCTTCAACCAATCGGGTCCGACTCTGACGCTCTGACGTAAAAAACTTTGTAAAAACTTTCTCTCAGCAGTGGGAGCCAAGGAACGAGAGCAGATGATGGATGAATATTAATAGGATATTAGCAGTAGCTCAGTCTACACCATCTATTTTGTCAAGGCTGAACCTCAAACAGAGTGGGATTTATGCCTAAGTGTCTGGTGGAAAGTGCCGCGGGGGCCCGGAGACCTGTAGCACCGTTCTACAGCCACTTTAATAAAGAGTGGATTAGGAGGAGCATTCCTGTTAGAGCGGACCGCTCCACCGCACACTAACTCAGTGGCTGCAGACTAATACTGAGAGATTTTCGGGGACTGGGTTTGTCATATCAAGCACTACTTTATTTCGGAGACGGAGAAAGTGAGAGCGGGCGTTAAAAAGAAACGCCGGGCGCTGGTGGGGGCTGCAGATATTTGCAGAGGTTTTCATAAGAAAAACGACGGGATTACGACGTGATGCTACGACGTGTTTCTCTCGCCCGACTAAAGGAGTGTGTTTGGGGCTTTGAGTGGAGAGCCCCCCCTCCAGAACCACGCCGGCATTGTTTGACACGACAGAGTCGGACTTTTATCCAGGCTGATTGATTTCTACGTGTCTGTAATTTGTTCTAAAAACAACTCCAGCCTTCTGAGCGTGGCGGTTACTCAAACACAGAGCCGTGACGAGAATATTTGAGGCCAGAAACTGTGAGTTTGTAACGGATGCTAGAACAGAACCCCTCAATCCTTAAGAAACATCCTGTAGAACTTTCTTCTTTTTACCTTATTATAAACGTTGAACCATTCTGGGTGATGGTTCATCTTCTCTGCCTGCAGAGCCACTCGTGACATGAAGCCGAACGCCTGGAAAGACAAAAAAAAACAACCACAAACTGTCACTCATAGTCAGAGACATAATGTGGAAACAGTTTTTCGGATATGACTTTCCGACCATTGGTCCAATTTAGTGCATATACAGAAACTCGGGGAGATTTATCTTCTTTATATCATCTTTCACTCCTAATAGTTGGTATTTAACCCACTAGGAAGAGCTTTCTTTTTTCTTTTCTTCCAAAAAAAACCACTTAAATGTGAAATTTTGTCCAAAGAAGTTCCATCAGGGGATTGCCTGTACAACACAGGGGATTGGAGGCTTTTCAGGGATGTACCTTTGCAGCGTAGGCCTGATTCTGCAATCATTGATGTTCATGTAGGAGACAAAAAAAATAAAAAATCATGAACAAATTTCAGCCGCGTGCAGATCGGACCACAGGATCCAAAATCCATCTTTAGCTGAGTCAGCATTTAAGAAATAAGAGTTTAAACCAAAAACATGTGTTGTTAAATTTGAACCACAAAATTTCTCATTAAAAATATCTCATCGTAACGTTTAGCACTTCCTGCGTCTGTATGGTAAAGATTCGATACAATTTCATAGATCATTTTTAAACTTTAAGATCCTCATAGACCTTCATGTGAGGAAGAACTGGAGGTATTTTAAGAAAGGTTGGTTGACTAATTCTGACTCTATGGGGAACTTTAAATCCAAATGTTTTCAACCATTATTTCTCAACTGTTGGTCCGATTTAGTCCAATATTTCATATTTTACTCACTAGGGGGAGTTTTTATTTATTTATTTATTTTTTTTTTAAACCAAACACAGATTTACCTGAAAAACTGTCGTGGATCATTTTTAAACTTTATACCCCATTACTTTAGTAGAAGGAAGAACTGGATTGAGAAGATCTATTTTGCATGTATCACATTTTATTCTATTAGTTCATATTTTATTCTCTTTTGTTTTTATGATAAAGACTATTCCCTTTTACTTAATGCTTAAACAGAGTAACCCTATATATACCCTTGGGCGCGGGCATAAAAACAAACCAAAGATGTACTTATACAAACATAGTGAAACTATTAATACTGATAAAACTGAAAAAGATCAGATCTGATAAAAAAAAATGTCGTATCGACAGCGAAGGTTTATCCCCGAAAGGTCCCCAATCCCCCTGATTGAACTCCAGGAAGCACCAGGAAGCGAGTTAAGTAGGAATCTATGTCGGCGAAATATGATTCATGTAAGATTGAACTCCTCAAGAAGATTATGTTATGATTAATATTCAGTCAATTTGGACTGATTGACAATTTATGGCCTAAAATTTTTAAATAATCCTCCCTATAGTGTTGGAAATATATAACCAACCTATCACCAAAATCATTCCATTTCTTCCTCACACTAAGGCCTATGTGGGTCAAAGAGTTGAAAACGATCCATGAAATAGTTTTTTGTTAAACCGATAAGTTAGGGGGGAAAAAATGAGGAAAATAAATCAAATCAGAAATTCACAAAATTAACAGAAAAAAAAAAACAACCTCTAGCCAAGATTCTAACTCAAGATGATGAATGGATGAATGAAACAGCTGCATCGTTTGCGTGAACTGCGGACGCCGGTCGTAGGAGGAGCGAAGGCGCCGTGGGGAGTCAGAGTCCCCGCAGCAGCCGAGACCCTCGTCAAGGCATGAAGGCGAACGCCTCCACAGAAAACATGCAGAGGCAGACATTCAGAAAACATACACACTCTTCATATTTCCAGTCCGCCATGTGGCTCCTTCCAATCCCAGGCCATCCAGGGAGTGATTATGGTTATTCTAATTATCTACAAAGAGGAGAGTGAAATCCCTCGTCATGCCCGCTGTGAGCAGAAAAATCAGGTCGACCCATTTCAGAGCAATTTCCCGCTGCAATCTCAATTAAGCCCCTAAATACTTCCTCCCTGCCTAATTAAATCAACTGAAACGCCATTGTTTACAAGCCACGGCTGCCGCCCCCGTCCACCACCCGATAGGACGAAACACGATTACCCTCGCCGAAGAAATTGCGTTTGGGCCTTTTTTCTTTCTTTTTTTTTTTTTGAGAGAGAGAGCGCGTTGTAACCAATTTCTTTCGACGTCCTGTTGGATGTCTGCGCGGCGAAAAATGTGTGTAACACGATCGGCAGCTTGATCAAATTGGTTATCAAGGAAAACCGTCTCCTGATCAATTTAAGTAATTGGCATATTCCTGCAACTTGACCCCGCTGGCACCAATTTGGCGAGCGAGGTGGCCTGTTTTTTCTCAGCGCTCATTGGCTGTAATGGAAATGGTTAAGCAGCCTGTCATGTCAGGTGTTGTCCAAACATGTCCGCGCTCCCAGGGCTGAGCTCCGGTTAATGTGCCGCCCAGGGACCCTGAGTGACATCTGAAAGGACTCTGGGAACATTTTAGGGTTCCTGCACTTTGTCCCCGTTTCAAAAAACCCAATTCTTTCAAAAAACCCAACTTCCAAAGTCTGGAGGCTGTTCTGAAACAGAAACTCTTCCCTCGGTCAGAACTGGAGGTAAAATATAATATAAGTAACAATCGTCGGTGTTTGGGTCTTCAGCAGCGTGAAGAAGTCGGTCCAAACAAAAATACCCGTGAACAGAACCACGCCGCTCTCCTCTTCCGGCGCTGAACCCGTCTCCATGTCTAACCTGACCTGAGAAATTGTCATTAAATCCTAGAACCAGAACAATTTCTGGTCAATTTTGACTTATTACAAACTAATCTATCTTGGCATTTACTCAAATCAGCCATAACATTAAAACCACATGCCTAATATTTTGCATGGCCGTCTCTGTTCTGCCTGAACAACTCTGTGATGAGTTCTGAGGGATTTAATATGGCTCCTTTGATTGTGCTGTCCCCCAGGGCTCCGTCCTTGGCCCCTTACTCGTTAACGTACATGCCAACGCTGGGTCATGTTATAAACAGGTTCAGTCACATTTTTCAAGAAGAGATCAAAAATAACGATTCAAAATGTGTTCAACCAAACAGCTGAGAGGGGTAACGCTCTGGAGTCTGAGGTCAGGCTAGGGTTAGGGTCAGAGTTAACACTGAGCCTTAATAAAACGCATTAAATCGTGTTAAACATGTCAATGTTTGGGAAACTGAGAGACCAATGTCGGCTGGGATATGCTCCAGCCCCTGCAACCCTGAACAGGATAAGCGTTATGGATTATGAATGAATGAATGTCAATGTTCTGTGTCATCATCAGCTACTCTCACCTCTTCATCCAGGTCCTGGATGGTCGGGTGGTTTAGGCATCCATATTCTATGGTTGGGGTCAGGATGATGATATAGGATAGGTTCTTGTAGTAGAGCCGTTTGGGTTAGGTTATTCTATGGTCACGGTAGGGAGTCCGGTGAACTGGCAACAGGGGCCTGGGAAAAATTGTATGTGTAGTTGTAATAACATTGTAATTATGTTTTTATAATGCTGTATTATGTATATGTATGTATGCGTATCATATCTTGTAGATTTGTTTTTAAAAATAGGGACCGTGTTAAGGTTCATGTTGTCTAGAGGTAGTTGGACTACCAGGGGCGCAAATGTTTAGAAGCGGACTACCAGGGCCATGTATGCTTAGATTTGGACTACCAGGGCCATGTATGCTTAGATTTGGACTACCAGGGCCATGTGTGCTTAGATTTGGACTACCAGGGGCATGTATGCTTAGATTTGGACTACCAGGGGCATGTGTGTTAGATTTGGACTACCAGGGCCACGTGTGTTAGATTTGGACTACCAGGGCCACGTGTGCTTAGATTTGGACTACAGGGGCACGTATGCTTAGATTTGGACTACCAGGGCCATGTATGCTTAGATTTGGACTACCAGGGGCATGTATGCTTAGATTTGGACTACCAGGGCCATGTATGCTTAGATTTGGACTACCAGGGCCATGTATGCTTAGATTTGGACTACCAGGGCCATGTATGCTTAGATTTGGACTACCAGGGGCCTGCATGTACTCTTGGGTAGGATCTCAGTCAAAAAGGGCCTGAGGTCCATGTAAATGCTAACACACACAGATATACAAGCAATATAAAGAAACACGTATATGCATAAATGAATATATACAAGAAGAGGGCCGGTGTGACATTAGGATCAGAGGGGAACCTGTTTATACACTCCAAGTCCTCCAGCTGGATCAAACCACTTTCTGGCAACGTTCAGCAATATAACACGATTTTAGATTCAATGACACTACAGCAGGTCTCCAACTGCAAACATCTGCAGTCACATCTGTATCATACATTTCCACAGATTTCAAAACTTGGCAGAAGACGGAACTTCCAGCCCGCGCTAGTAATTGGCCACTTAAATTCAGTTTTAATTCACGAAGCATATTTCTCCTCCAAAGTCGGATCATGCTTGTTTGCCCAGGATTGACAACGAATGCTGCACGAGTGTATTTTTTATTTGCATTATGAATCAGCTGAATTTGACAGCGAGTCAACCGCGAGCAGACGTTCTCCTCGTTATCCAAACTTCAAAGTTCTGTACGATACTCGGGTCACACGGCGTCCCCCGAGAGAATGTCTCACTTCCTTAAAAATAGCATCTCAGCAACGTTATTGACGCGCAAACCAACTACAGCGCAAAAATGTAACTGGAGGAAGGTGAAACCGAAGACGGGGAGTTCAGCCAGCCTGCAAAAAACGAAGCTTCAGAGGAGACTGAAGAAGTGGAGAGAAAAATCTAAGAATGCAGAAATCTTCTTTTACATATTAAAGAGTTGAACGTCCATATTCATTTAATTCTCTATTTGCATATTTTATTTCTTTGGGACATTTATTAGCTTAATATGTATTATTATTATTATTATTAATATCCTAGACACTCTAAATTTTACCATTAAAATAATAATTTTAAAAAATCGTTTGGTGAAGCTTGTTTTTAGACAGTAAAAACAAAGTCAGACTTATTTCATGGAAAATAATGAATTTTAATGAGAATAGCTGCATGTTTTTAGGAAACTGTTTGACCCTAAAAGAGTTTTTTCTGTGGTTGTATCAAGTTACATTATTCTTTTTAGTAAGTCCAATTATGCTTTAATGCAAAAATTAAAAAAAATGCTGTTCACCGTAACACACAATTACATTATGTTTTATTGAGTCAAACATTTTAGATGGAATTTCGTCATTTTTAGGGAGATTTTAAGGAAATTACAAATCTGGAATTATATATTTTTTATGGTATTGGGGTCTCATCATGCACTGTAAAAAAAAAAGAAGAGAAGATTGTTGATTTAAGCTGTATCTTAAATTAAATGGAGTATTTTTTTTTTATCTAACTAATTAAAATAAGCTTTAAATACCTCATTTAATTAGGTCATCCGTGGAAGTAATTTTTTTTTACATAACCAACAATTCTTATTTTACAGTGTGTAATATTTGTCTTATAATGCGGCAGGAATGAAACATTATCAGATTTGTGCATGAATGATAAACCAATATTTATTTAATGTTTGATATTTTAGGCATTTTGATTTTAAAACCAGGATAAAGACTTTTTCTTTTACGTCTTTAGGGTCTAATCACGCACTATAAAAACAACATTATTGATGAACTTGTGAAATCGCTTCAGCTAGTGACGTAAATAATATTGAGTATTTTTTGATTACTTCATTTAAGTTGTAAATACTTCTCATGTTTTAAGTACTTTTTTAAGTCACTCTTTGACCTGCGGTGTCCCTCAGGGCTCCATCCTCGGCCCCTTACTGTTACTGCATTTACGCTCTGGCCCCGGGTCCCATTATAATCAGGTTCAGTCTCATTTTTTCAATAACGTCAACATAAGAAAAAAGAAACTATTTAAAATGTTTGTTTTATATTTCATTTATTGATTTAATATCTTAGATACTGTAAATTTACCATAAAATGAAGGAAAAATATTGTTTGTCAAGCATGTCTTGAAAAAAAAAAATGCAGACTTTCATGGAAAATATTCCATTTTAATCAGATTATCTCAGATTAGTTACCGCAAAGCATGTTTTTAGAAAAAACGGTTTTATCCATATTAGACTTTTTTTGTTGAATGAAATTATTTAATTCTGATTAGTAAATCCTCACCTACTTTGAAAGACCCCCCCCAAAAAATTGTATCCATAGAAAATACTTTTTAAATGGCCACGGTTAATGCCTCCTCCGCGGTGGCCGCTTTGACCTGTGGTGTGCCACAGGGCTCCGTCTTTGGCCCCTTACTCATTAGCATACACATGCTAACACTGGTTCGTGTTGTAAAACAGATTAAATCACATTTTAGAGACTCGATATGTACTCAACCAAACCGCCGAGTACATTCTGAGACAATTGTTTTTATAATATTTTTTAAGCCTTAATAGTGTTTTTATATTAAAGGGTCGTGGTGCCTCTGATTGGCCGTGTGGGAGAGGCGTCGGCCCCTTGGGGCCAGTGAGGAGAGCAGCAGGAACACAAGACTGACAAAGTGGTGCCGCTTCGCTCGTCAGTCACCCGTAGGTCAACTCAAGCCCAAACACGAAAATAAAGCCAACCTTCTGCTCCCAGCTGAGTTCTCGTGTCAACAGAGGTCAAGGACCCCCCCCCGCCTTAAAGGGCTTTGTTTACCCCGTTTGGATTGTGACCGCCACACGTCTCCAGCCAACAGGTCAGCCAGTTGTCTGTCGGCGCGTTCAGCCAGCCAGCCGGGCCAATTCTTCCAAACTGGCCCGACAAGACGGGGCCGTCAGAGTCAGATAATTTGACGTGACATTACGCAGACCCCCATCACGAATAATCAGAAACACCCGACGGCCGCTCTGCCCCCTTCTCCCCCGTGGTCCCGCTTTTGAGGAGCCGATTGGGCGCTATTACAGCATGATTGTCACACAACACTGGATGAGACAATTTGACGTCGGCGCAGAGCGGCGTTCTCCCTCGCTCTCGCTGCGGCCGTGGGCTGGAACACAGGACTCAGTTTCAAACACATGTGTCTGTTATTTACAGATCGGTTTTCCACCGCCGTGCGGTCCAGGGGCTTAGAAACGCCTGCTCTGTCTTGCCAGGACTAAGTGCATGCAGATTGTGCCTTCTCCTCGCTAGCCTCTAACGGACACGCACACACACGTGCACACCGACGTACTCGCCGACGCACACATGTAGACGCTCTCCCTGATTACCCACCACCACCACCACCGCCACCAGAACCCGATGATTAAGCTGCAAGCCCCATCATCACCCGCGTCAGCATCAGCCCCCTGGAAAGCGTCGCTCTACTGCAGTGAAAGGCGAGAATGCTGTGAATTGCACAGTGGTGGTGATGATGATGATGATGATGTTGATGATGATGATGTTGATGAAGACCACACCTCTTCTGTCTCGTTTTTTTTTTTTTCTTTTCAAATTAGCTCCTCACAAACTTCCAGCTGGCCAGAAAAGAAGTAAACTAAAGCTAACTATGCTATAAAGCCCCTAGTCCCCTGCATCGCACAAACAAAAAAAAAGTGGTGATTGGTAGAAAAGCGCCCCCTAGTGAGTAAAATATGAACTACTTGAGTGAATAAAATGTGTTTTATTCAAGCTAGATCTCCTTGAGTGGATTCATAGGCACCAAATGTCAACTTAACTGGACCAACAGTTAGATTATATGTTATAAAAATTAAAATAAAAAGCTTCCCCTTATGATTAAAATATGAGCGATTAAAGTAAAATATGAACTATTGCTGTAAAATATGACACATATAAAAGGTTGATATTGCAAATTGATTCCTAAGCATCATATTTGGAGTAAATTGAAGCAACGGTTAGGAAATGATGTGTGTGTGGTAAAAAAAAAAGCATCCCATAGTGAGTAAAATATAATAATAATAATAATACATTTAATTTATAATGCACTTTACATTTGGATCAAATCTCAAAGTGCTAAAATATGAACTACAAGAGCAAATAAATATGTTTTATACAACATAAATGAACTCCAGTCGATTCATATGAACCAGATCTGGACTAAATTGGACCAACGGTTGGGAAGCTTTGTCAGAAGAACAGTGTTTGTTGGTTTTTCATAAAAAGGCTCCCCCTAGTGAGTAAAATTTGAACTACTCCAGTAAATATGATACATACACAAAAGATCTCATCAGATCGATTTCATAAGCAGCACATTTGGACTAAATGGGACCAGGGCTGGAGGAATGGCGGCCTGCTCTGCGGCTCCTGCAGGCTACGTGTCGCATCGTTATCTCCTCAAGTCCAAACACAGACGCCCGCTTGAACTTCATATCTGATGACGGCGATGTGCGCCATCAACACTCATCCGGTGACTAATGCCCCGTGTAAAAAAAATGTTCAAGTGAGTCAGCGCCTATTTATGAAACGAGCATCATGTAACGCTCAAGCGTGGCGTTGAGGCCGACTTACGCGAACCCTCTGATTAACTGTCGGGTTACCAGCAGGGGCTTAGAAAGACATTGGGCTTGTCAAGAGACAGACATCGGGGCCATCTTAGCTTACCCAAGGACTGATATCCTGATTATCCGACCCCCTCAGCTCGGGCGCCACGCCTCGCCAATTCCCTGCAGCCATTTTCACAACACAGGCTGAATGTGGGACGCCTCAAGTTCTCAGGGAAAGTTCCACGCCGGGGGAGAAGAAGGTGGGAAACGAACACCGCTGAGCCGATTAACCCGCCTCTCGCTGCGAGTAAGAGATACGGTGTGAGCGCTCGAGTGGCGTGATGAGGAATATGTGAGTGTGTGTGTGTAAATACCGCGGCTGAGACACGGAGTCTCATCCAATCGTTTTCAATCGTTTCCACGCAGGGGAGTTTTTTTTAAAAAGACTTGAACATGTTTCTGCCTCCATATTTTACTGTTTTTTTTAACAGTTTGTTAAAATAAATCTATTCTCCACCTCAATATTCGAGGTTTTGGAGAATCCGCCGAAAAATATATTTCACCCACTTAAAAAAATGAATTGATAAAATTTTTGTAACATAAAATGGGGGGAAAAAATAATAAATGCGAAAATAAGATTAAATTAAATAAATAATAATAATAATTTTAACCAGTGAAAAAAAAATAAATGAATAAAATATTTGTAACATAAAATGAAAAAAATCAAATAAAATGCTGAATTAAGATTAAATTAAATAAATAATAATAATTTCACCCATCAAAAAAAATTTATAAATAAAACATATATATATATAATATTAAATGGAATTTTCTTTTTAACTAAAACAAGATTAAATAAAATAAATAATAATTTCACCCATAAAAGAAATGAATGAATGAAATATTTATAAAATAAAGTGAAAAAAAAAAACTTAAATGTGACTAAATTACATAAATCATAATAATAATTTCACTCATAAAAGAAATGAATGAATAAAATATATATGAAATTAAATGAAAAAAAATAAAAATAAGATCAAATTAAATAAATAATAATCATAATAATTTCACCACATCCACATCGTTGTTAGGAAATTCTGGGAAACTGAAGAAACAACCAAAAAATGTATTAATCATATCACAATTCTATCCCTGAAAAATCGGGGGATATTATGGGATCGTCTCGTCCCCCACAGATTTATCGTTTTAACGCAGAAAATTATTTCAGGGATCAAATTTCATAACCACATAGTGGCTTTATATCGGGAAGTTTTCAGGCCATGATTTCTAAATTTAGTCCAAATCTGTTGAATATGAATGGACTCGCTGACTTCCAGCATCTATACATCATATTTACTGATAGTTCATATTTTACCCAGTAGGAGGAGCTCTTTCACAAAAAAACCCTGTTTTTCAGACATAACGTCACATTTAATTCGAGGAGTTCAATCAATCTGCTTGTACAACGCAGGGGATTGGGGGCTTTTAGGGGACACACCCTTAGAGTAATTTTCCTCTGTGATATAAAAACTGACAAATATATACTTATTATACGTATTATATATATTATAATACGTTTTACGGTTACTCGTACGTTCAGTAAATTTATTTCCCTGCCTGGTTTTTGGTGGATTAGTTGTTGATTTTTATTTAAGCAGGTTTATGTAAAAACTATAACCAGAAAACTTTGAGCATGTGTAGAGAAAGAATGTAAATACAGAATATAACGTTCCTGAAATGATTACTGAATCTATTCCACTGTCCTTCTAAAGGGACGGTTCTGGACCCAAATGCGTGGGAGTGTTCGTCCTTGGTGGAGGTTTAAATTCTACTCAGATCAGCCAAAACATTGAAACCACCAACAGGTGAAGTCTGACACAGTGGGGGGGTTGGGCTGGTGTGGGGGGGTCATTCAAGCTGGGGGAAGGAAAAATGAGGAAGCGTTAGGATCCGAGAGATTTAAGTAAAGGTCAAATTGTGATTCCGACAACTGGATCAGGGCATCTTGTCGGGCGTTCCCGGTCCGGAATTCACGGCCCTAACTACTGGGATTAGTTCCACAAATTGCTGAGGAGGTTCATTCTTGGTCCGACCGAAAGGTCTCAGAACATGGAGGGTCTCACAGAACATGGAGGGTCTCACAGAACATGGAGGGCATCACAGAACATGGAGGGTCTCACAGAACATGAAGGGCATCACAGAACATGGAGGGTCTCACAGAACATGAAGGGCATCACAGAACATGGAGGGTCTCACAGAACATGGAGGGTCTCACAGAACATGGAGGGTCTCACAGAACATGGAGGGTCTCACAGAACATGGAGGGCATCACAGAGCGGTACTGGAGACCTGCACAATGTTATGCTAGTGGTCTTAATGTTATGGTGTACACGTGTGTGTGCGCGTGTATGTGAGTGCATGCGTGTGTACGTGTGTGTGCGCGTGTATACGTGTGTATACGTGTATGTGTGTGTGCTTGTGTATAAGTGTGTATGCGTGTATGTGTGTGTATAAGTGTGTATACATTTGTGTGTATACATGTGTGTGTGTGTGTGTTAGTGTGTGCGTGTTTGGAGGAGGGGGGGGTCTCTGAGACTTGGGTTTACCCGGCGGCTCAGTGTCGCTTGTAGAACAACTTATTCGACACGAATAGAACGCGGCCCGTGACGAGAGGCGAGGTCTGAATATAAAGAGGGGATCAGCCGGTGAGAGGGGGGAGGATGGGAGGGGGGTCCACAGACCACAGGGTCTACATTAACACATTTTCCTGTAATTGTTCATGCTTCACCCACTGGGGGTAACATTCCAAACATCAGTCCATTTATTGTACAACGCAGGGGATTGGTGGATTATCCGGGGGGATACACATTCTTGCTGCGTCGTCATTTTTGCAAAACACACGTTTTGAGCGTATATTCCAGTATTTTCCTGTCGGAAAATAATAACGTTTAATATTTGATTCCTCTGTGTACATCAAACAGATTGTGTTGGTTTTTTTTGTGTATATGTAGTATTTGTATAATTAGAGCTGAGGTTGACATTTAAGTTCATCCTTATTACGAAAAACAGTGAGTCAAATAACTCTATATATATAATTAATACTACATAAATACAATGAAAACAAATAAAACGTTAATAAATACAATAATTTAATAGAATAAATCAAATGTATTTATTTATTTATTTTTATATATAATCACTATTCATATTTTGTATTATTATAATTATTATTTATAACAATAATTATTATTATTAATTTTTATCATTTATTTTCGTACTTATTTATTTATCTAAATAAAATTCATTTAAATCAAATAAATAATAAATAACTACATATATATTATTAATACTAATGAATGAATTCCTTATACTACATAACTACAATGAAAACAAATAAAACGTTAATAAATAAATACAATCATTTAATAGAATAAATCAAATGTTTTTATTTATTTATTTTTATATTTAATCACTATTATAATTATTATTTATAACAATAATAATAATAACAATAATTATTATTATTATTCATTTTTATCATTTATCTAAATAAAATTAATTTAAATCAAATAAATAATAAATAACTAGCTTACGTTTTAGATGTTTGATGAAACAACTTGAAATCCTTTTCTGCTGTTGTGTTTCTTTAAACTCGTTAGGAGAGAAAACGTTTTATTGTTCTTCATCAGCGTCTTGAATCGGTGAAGGTGCGATGACGTCATCACGTCACGGAGCCTCAGTGTTTATTTTTGGTACTTTATGTCCTTATTTCTCTGGAAATAATGAAGTTTCTATCCTTTTTTTTCTTTTTTACTTATAGAATTCCCTCCTGAGGTGGATTTCAGAACTCATTTTATTGTATTGTGAGGACCCCTCAGAAAACGAGATGGGGGCTTAACCCCTGGAAACAAACTTTCAACATACTGATTAATACGCGGATGACGTCATCGTTAACCTTTTTAAAGCCCTTCTTCAAGCCATAATGGATCTTTTTTTCTGTCATTTTTTCCCCGTCGCTCCATGACTGCGTGCATGTTGGGGGGGGGGGAGAACGCCATCAGTCAACGTCAGCCATTAGATCAGAGGGGGTTTGATCGAACGCAGCTCTCCTCTCCTACAGAAAGAGCATCTTAGGTCTCCTTGTGTCGCATGAATGTTTACACTTCAGGCCCTTACGACGTAAAGCAGATGGCTATCTGTAAACAAACACAACATCGGGCCTGCTGCGTAAACAATATCAGCGACTACAACCTGAAAATAAGCACAATTAGGACCCCCCCCCGCCAAAAAAAAAAAAATCACTGCATTAAAGACATACAGATTTATTTTTTTTTTTTTCCAAACATAATTGCAGGGACGGACAAAAGCAACTCCAGAGGGAGGATTACGACCTGATTAAATATCAGCAGGTATGATGGGGGCCCCCCCCCCCCCATCATACCTGCTGATATTTAATCAACCAACAGTTGATTCTCAGACCACCTGCACTAAATAAATCACTTCACCCGAAAGATGCAGGAAAAAGGAAAAATAAATGACTGAGACGCTTTAAAAAGATGAATCCTTCCTTCATCTTCGTGCATCTGTGAGAGGATTCCCAGTCATCCGCGCGTCTCTACCGCCCCCTGCCGGCCGCGGCGGGAACCGCTTCCGCTCGAAAGAAGGGAGGATTTGTTATTCTCATTATAAACGCTCAGAGATCCGATTCCCTCCAGAACCATCAATCGCAGATAAGTGGCGAATGGAAATCAGCCAGCATGTCGCTCCTCATCCCCCCCCCTCTGGTACAACAGAAAAAGAAAAAAAGAAGAAAAGCCCCTTAAAACCCTTTAATGTTCTCACCAGGAAAATTAATACTTTGCATATCTTAGTTCTTTGGGGGGCATTTATTGTGCCGATACCGATAAACTCAGTCAAAGCGACTCAAAATGGAAAAATTATTCTGGTCAATCGTGTTTTTTAAAACCGTCAAAAAGAGATTCATGAAATAATTTCAATGACGGAAAATTTTGTATTTGAAGCCAAATAGTTCATTTTAATTAGATGAGCTCAACCTTTTGGTAAAACATGTTCTTTATTTTAATTAAAAAAACTGTTTTAGCCCTATTTTAGATTTACTTTATTCTCTTTATCGAGTTTTTTAATATGCCCCTCCTCAAAAAATCCAATTTATGAAATCGGACTTTCTCAATAATCTCAGTTAAAGCCTCCACCTCTGTGGCCCCTTTGACCCGTGGTGTCCCCCCAGGGTTCTCTCCTTGGCCCCTTAATGTTTTGCATATACTACATTCCTCCACTGGGTCGTATTAAAAACTCGTCAGTCCAAGTGGCACAGATTCTTTCTAAATAAGGAATAGTGATTCAATACGCGAAGACATCAAAGGGTTAAAGACGGTCGTGGAGAGATTCTCGCTGCAAACGCATCAGAGAAGTTGGCGGCGGAGAAGAATGAAAGCGGGACGGGGAGAAACGGACGCGGCAGGTTGGCAAGAAAAGAGGGAAGAAAAAAAGAAAGAATTGGAACAACGTGAGTTCATTCCTCCCAATAACATGGAGCAGAGAGCGGGAATGAAAGACAGACAAAGGATGGAGCGCCGGAGATGGCGAGGAGAAGGGAGGAAGACAGAAAGGCAGCAGGAGAAATGATGGGGTTGTTAGTGGTTAGCGAACCAGATGAAACATTTTAACCAATTTGATTGTTTGTGAAAGAAATCATTTTGATGGAAACCTCAATTGCTGCCAACTGGCGGCCTGGCGTGTCTCAGCGTAATGCGGCCTGACGTGTCGGGGTAAGAGGAGAGGCTTTAGAGCCGGGAGGAGCAGATGGGGGAGGTCGGCGCGCGCCACCTGACTTCAAACGCCGAGGGAAGTGTAAAAACAGACTATTTTAGGGGCTAAAACAACTAACGACGGGATTAGAGGAAGTCCGCTAAGTGGCCTTGAGATGTTGCAGTTTATTTTTCGCCAAAGCAGAGCTGAGGGGAAAGTAGCAGCATGTCTACCAAGGCTGTTTCTGCAAAAATACATATATATATATATCTCACTTTTAGAGTTTCTTCTACCTCCCAGGTGGAGGAGGTGAACTGGGATGTAGATGGTTGGGGATCTGACTATTATCTACTCTTAGCACTGAGACCATATCTGCACCAGTTGTGCTTTTTAATCTGTGGGAGAACATGCCAGAGAATCAGGCCTGTGCCACCTCATATTTATACCCCGGTAAAACAGGAAGTCATGGTTCACCAGAACGACAGTCGGGAATATTATGGGAATCTATAATATTGGGTCACCGCTGATTGGTAAAGTTAGCCTGATGGGATGGATCCTTTTCAAACTTGATTCCACATAGACCTTAGTGCGAGGAAGAACTGGATCGATTTTGGAAGAGGAGAGTTGATTCATATAAGAGGCGGCATTGAAATGATGTCCCAGAAACCTTTGGGGACATCGTTTCCTCTTCCAAAATCGATCCAGTTCTTCCTCGCACAAAGGTCTATGTGGAATCCAGTTTGAAAAGGATCCATGTGACAGTTTTTGAGCCATCAGGCCAACTTTACCAATCAGCGGTGACCAATATTATAGATTCCCATAATATTCCCGTCTGTCATTGTCAGGAAGAATCCGTGAAATGAAACCGATATTAGCGGAGAGGAACACTCCGGCCGCTGCTCCTGCAACCAATCAGCGTATAAACACAGATGAATTTGGGTATTTACAACGGTTAGCCGGACGAGCCAACAGTCTGGTGCTACGGGTTCGGATCCCCAGCAAACAAGCCTCCAGCCAGCGGCCCTCTGAGGACCACAGAGGGGGGGAAAAGAAGAAGACTTCTACAGAATAAATAGAAATAATAGGCTGTCTAGAATTAAACAAACAAAAAAAACAAAAACTACAAAGACTGAAGCAGATGTGAGTCCACTCTTTCGTTCATGTAAGTGGAATAAAGACCGACACACACTAAACATTTGCAGAGAGATCTAGAGTGGGTCAAAAGTCAGAACCAGAAGATACGGTCATCCGTGTGGTCTGCAGTCAATACGGCAAATATCAAATATCATCCACCGTAAAACTTTAAATCAGTCTATGATGTCATTCCTGAGACAGCAGCTGTATATCCCCGAAAAAAGCCCCCAATCCCCTGCATTGCACAAGCAGATTGAACTCAGATTTAATGCGGGAAAACAGTACTTTCATTTTTTTTTTAAACTCCCCCTAGTGAGCGAAATATGAACTACTGTTGTAAAATATGATTTGTACAAGATAGATCTCCTTCAGTCGAGTCATGAATTCCAAATTCAGACTTAATCGGACCAACTGTTAGGAATTTATGTCTGGAAAAATAAAATAAATAATAGAGCTCCCCCTAGGGAGTAGAATATGAACTACTGGTGTAAATATGACTTGTACAGGATAGATCTCCTCCAGTCGAGTCATCAGCAACAAATTTGGACAAAATAGGACCAAAAAATGGGAAAAAAAAGAAAAGAGCTCCCCCTAATGAGAAGAATGTGAACTATTAGAGTATGATAAGATATAAATACACAATAAATCTCCTGCTTATCATTAAAATGAAGGATCGGCGACGGCCGTGATGATTCCATAATGGACCCCAGACTTTTTGAGGAATACAATCAGCTCTATTGTGAGGTCATCACTGTGCGCCGCCGTTTCAAATCAATCAGTATTATTTTCATTTTAAATTGCGTCACATGACTTTATTTGGAACAAGACTCTTCCGCAGATCACATAAAAAATAAAACGCATCAGTTTATGATATTTCCTCAAACTTCTTTGATGAATGATGCGATACAGTTTATAGTTTTGGAGAAGATGAGCAACCTGAATGTTTTATAAGAGCTCTAGCATGACCAACACACACACACACACACACACACACACACACACACACACACACACACACACACACACACACACACACTGACCTGATTAAAGGTTTTAAAGTGTAGCTCCTTAAAGATGGCGTTACGGTTGTCCACTTCCACCCAGCCTGTGGTTCTGAGATCCATCACCATCTGATCCCGGTCTGCAGGGGAGAGCCAATGGGAGTCTGACGACTGGAGACACACAGAATGTGAACAAATCTCTGTTATTCTTCTCAGGGCTATTATGCGTGTAAAAAAACAAAAAACAATTATTTATTATTAAACCACCTCTCTATAAAAGGATGCATTCGGACAAAAATTATAGTAGCAATAATGTTTCTGCTGGGGCATCATGAAAAGGGTTGTGACGGTGGACGGTGTGGCGGGTCTGGAATGGCCAGCGATGAATTCTGACCTAAACCACAATCCCACAGGACGATGAAGGGGTTGTGTCAGTCCATAAGGAGGAAGATTACTGCTGTAATCAATGCTGATTGTGAACACAGGGATTACTGATTGGGTAAAATTATATAAACTCACGTTTGTCTCTCCTTAGTGGAGGTTGAAACAACCCATGACATTTCCTTATGTTCATCACATTTTATTTGTAGTTGGATCTTGTCAAGCTTGAAATGCCCACCCTGTCACAGTAAAATATGAATTAATTAAGTATCCCTCTGAATGACATTTCTATCTATTTGCACAAATCGAACATAAAATGATGTTATATTAATATTGTAATCTATTTTTATGTTCATGACCCAGGAGAACGCAGAGAAAATTTCTGTTTCCGGTGCGTTGAAGTGCTCTTATTTTGAAGGGTGAAGCAGAAATGAAGTTGGCCCGAGCTTTTAAAACTGTTAGTTTTAATACATAAAGGAGAGCGAGCCGCTGCTTGATGTTGCTCCTTTATTACTTTATAGGCCCTTAAGTATAGGCTTGTTATAGAAACTCTCGGTTACAATATAATCTTATTTTAGGTCATAAAGAACTTAATTTCAACTTTAATATTGCACCTCAAAGGTTAAAGAATGTATTGAAAAAAATACTTAAGACAAGTACGGATACCAAAAAACTAATGAATGATTTAAGACTAGAAGGGCCATCTAAATAGAGTCCAGAGTTCAGGAGAGTTAACGTTTATAATGACTGTTTCACAGGAAAAATACCACAAGCAGAGTGGCGCAGCGGAAGCGTGCTGGGCCCATAACCCAGAGGTCGATGGATCGAAACCATCCTCTGCTATTTTGTGTACGATATCGCTAGAGAGTTTTCTTTGTCTTTTTGCACATTAACTACATTTTTTTACATGGATCATTGTAGCTGTAGTAAACACACGACAAAACTCTGGCAATTAAATGATTCAGCGCATTTAAAAACTCTAAATCCATCCGGGTTCTCGTCAGATGAGAATTTAAATGCAGTAACCGCTGTGCTTGTAGCTCAACGTCCACAAGGTGGCGCCCTTGCACAAATAAAAGTGTACTAACGCTCACCTAATTACGATCAAAACACGCGAACATTCATTCAATTTAGATTCATATTGCTGTGATATTCTAATTTAACTGTGCCAAACGTCCAGACTTACAAAATCACTTTATTAATTTTTAATATATTTTATGTCGGTTTACTTAAATGTAAATTCCCAATCGGAATTATATGAACATATGCTTATCCTGAAGGGTTAAAAAATTGGCGGCTTAATAACAATACACTCGTCGGAAATTGTTGTTAAAATACTAAACTTTGATGAAATAACACCAGTTGAAAGCCAAACAACGTCTTTTTTTTAAGAAGGTCGCATGGATATGACGTCATCATACATGTAGTTATACATACATACCAGTTCAGATAATTCGGCGAATTATTTCATTGTTTGATACACGAGTTCGACACCCACCCGTTTACTTCATAGCTCACAGGGTTGTTTTTCTGCTACTTTCAGGATTTGATTATATATTTTTCTACTTCTATTGCTCTTTCTTACAGAATATGGGGGTTATTCAAGGATTTTCAATACAAGCCTCACAGGTGAACATCCGCTGAGGGGGACAGGTATTGAACGATGCACGGCTAAATTAGACCAAACTTTCAAAAAACATTTACGCAGAACGGAAATGAAGTTAGTGCACACCTCAAAAATGTCACAAATATCGTAGTTAATTTGCCAGATTAAAGGTAGATATTAAATTCAGCGTTTTTTTGAATGGAGTTCTGCGTGCGACGGTGGAGCCGCGTGTTAATAAGAGTATATGAAAGTTTTCTCTTCTTGCTTATTTTTACTTGCCTACGCTCGCCTCTAATGACATAAAATCTTCACAGATGCTAACAGCACTCACCATTTTGGACGAGTAGTTCCTGTAGAGCGGAGACAGTCGCCGAGTGAACAGACGGTTGGAGAGACATGAGCTGCTCGTCCTCAGGCTAAACATTAACCCAGACATGACCAGAGATCTCTCTGCTGTCCACCTTCTCCACTCTCTCCTTCTCTGCCTTCTGTCTGCCTGTCCTCACCTCCACATAGCTGTTCACTTCAATGCCTGATTAAAAACCAACATTCTCCAAGGCCCTTTAAACTGACCTCAGGTCACTAATGACATGAATCTAAACAAAATCAATCACATTTCTTGTACCACGCTCAAGGTTTTTCAACAGGTAGTAGTGCGTTTGCTTGCAATTATGATCGTAAGCGAGGTATACTTCTTTGTTATGCTGATGGACAGGCAGCCAGATGGATCGGGCTTTTCCACACTCTCTCTGGAGTGTGGAAAAGAGGTGGAGAAGTGAGTGCTGGCAGGGTGGAGTGGGCGGAGAATTGTGTCAGGAGTTATCTGTGACAGAAGAGTAGAAGCAGGAGTGAAGGGAAAGGTTTCCAAGATGGAAGTGAGAGCAGTTCTGCTGGATGGTTTTGGAGGTGGTGGTTCTGACCAGAAGACAGGAGGCAGGGATGAAGATGTTCAGATGTTCTCTGGGAGTGAGGAGGAAGGACAGGATTAGAAAGGAGACATCAGAGGGACAGTCCAGATGAGACGTCCTGGAGACAAAGTCAGAGAGGACAGATTGAGATGGTTCCGACCCGTGAAGAAGAGGAGGGATAGTGGATCTACTGGTAGAAGGATGCTGGAGATGGAGCTGCAGGCAGGAGAAGGGGAGGGGCAAAGAGAAGGTTTGTGGATGTGGTGAGAGAGGACATGCAGTTGGTTGGTGAGACAGAGGAGAATGTAGAGGAAAGGAGAAGATGGAAACAGACGTTTCCATCTTTCGTTCTTTAGCCACCTCAGGGTTTAAATCCAGTCATCCTGATCATGATCCTCCAACTGTGTTGTTGTTGTTTTTGTGTTGTTGTTGTTGTGTTGAATATATAATCAACTCCTCAATATTAAAACTTTTGTTTTCAGTATGACAAAATGTTGTTTGTTGGGAATTAATCAGAAAATAATCTCTCACATAGATGTATAATTAAAATTTAAACTAAAGAGGATGTCTTTACAAGTTAGGTAAAAGTGGAATAGTCCACTTTTAATGGAATAGTCCACTTTTAAGTCAGCTACTTTCTCTCCACTGCAGATTCAACTTTGTCATCCTCTCTTTTATTGTAGTTTTTCTGTCGAAGAGAAAACAGGAACATACTCGTAGCCAAACGCCCTGAAAATGACAGCAGCTACTACCGGTTGTTAGATTCTTTATTATAAATCACACTGAACCTCCAGAAGGAATTTTGTAAGTCAAACATGTGATGCACACAGAAATCAGCGAGCGCTAACTTTAACGTCATCGAACTGCAGCTCAAACGATAAATTACATCCGTGGGTTTGAAGTCCGGGCGCGTTTCTTCAGTCCTGATGCTCGTGCTCCTGTCCCGGGATCAGCCAGCGGATGCTGTCGGTCCGCAGGATGGCGTACACCGTGAAGCTGGTGATGAACATGATGGAGAACACCAGCAGCCAGTCGATGCTCTTCGCCGGGACGCTGAGGAGGGGCCCGACCCGGTCTGCTTCCGACACCTCTCTGTCGGACGCCGCGTCAAACCCTGAAACGGAAAACACGGCCGGCTCGATGAGCAAAGAGGGGAAAATAAAATAAAATATACAGCCGTGTGTTTAAGAGCGACGGTGTAGAAAAGTTTCCCCTCTCTCACCCAGCTGACACCGGGCGAGAGAGGGGGAAACGCACTGGACTATTCTGGTAAATGTAAACATTTATAGGACTCATGGAAATGTAACTTTTATAAGATAATAAACATTAACCTCATACCGAGGCCTGCGCTGTCGTCCCCACCAGCAAGTGTAGACCCCGTAAAAGCCCCCAATCCACTGCGTTGTACAAGCCAACCCCACTGATTGAACTCCTCAAATTAGATGTGAACCATTCAGGATCTTGTGTTTCTCACAAAAAACTCCAATGACTTCATATGAGTCAACTTTGGCATAATCTGACATATGGTTTGGAAGTAACAGTAAAATATGACAAATACAGGTTTAAAGTTATGTTCGAAAAACAGGGATTTTCCAGGAGAAGCTCCTCCTGGTGAATAAAAGATGAGCTATTAGAGTGAATATGTAACATATACGAGACAGATCTCCTCGAGTCGATTCGTATGCAACAAATTCGGACTAAATCGGAAAAACGGTCGAGAAATTATGGCCCCAAAAAACTTTTGGAGATAAAACTCCCTCTAGTGGCGGAAAAATGCAACAGATCTAAGACACTAATAATAATAATAATAATAATAATAATACATTTAATTTATAATGCACTTTACATTTGGAACAAATCTCAAAGTGCTAAAGGTCTGTGTGGGAATAGAATTGGAGATCGATCCATGAAATAATATTTTACTTGTCGCGTTAACACAAACGACCTGCAGCAGCAGCGGCGATGATGATGATGATGATGATGATGATGGTGGTCACTGACAGAGAGTGACCTATAAAACAGAGACTGTACCGGTCTGGTTGGTGATGAAGGAGGTGAGGGTTTCCAGGGTTCTGTCGGTGTGGTTGAAGCGGGCCATGGGCTTGGCCCCCTGGAACAGCAGGATGTTTGGCACTGCCACAGTTCCGAACCTCGTAGAGAGGCTGCAGGAGGATAGATATATCTCAATAAATAACACAATAGGCATTCAAACATTCTGGGTCCTAAACTAGAAGCAGGAAATAACTTAGCGGCCCGTTAGAGGGAGAGACGGAACACAACGATACCAGAACCCACGGCCGTTCACCTGCTGTGCTGTGAGGCGTCCAGTGCCAGGAAATGCATGCTGGGAAAGGCTCTGGGCAAGGCGTTGAAGTGAGGTGCGAGGCTGGCTGAGAACTGGCACCAGGCTGTGAAGAACAGCACCACAGAGCATTCTGTGGTGTTGGCGTTCAGGAACTCCATCAGGTCCTGAGAGAGGCGGGGAACAAAGACGTGGACTGAATCCAGAATCCTCTCCTCTGACATTTCATCCATGAGGGGTAGAAACAGTGAATGAAGGGCATTCAAATCTGTTGGGGTTTTTTTATATCGGAGGAAATCCATAAAAGAGCATTCTGATGTTAGGAGGGTCTCTGATACAGTTAAAGGCAGTGAGAGGGTGGGACGCATACCTGTGAAGCGTCGAGGACCTGCACTGTGAAATTCTCCAGTCCTGTGGTGTTCCTCTTATCACAGTTCACCTTGTACCCCTTGCCAGCCTCCGTGGCGTTCTGCTCCTCTGATGGCGTGACGTCCGCTCGCACTATGTCAAGAGTGACCTGGAGGTAAACGTACAAACAGAAGTCAGCTTCCTGCTGCTGACTCACCGTTGGTGTGGATGAACTCGTCTTCTCTGAGGCATCGTTTCAAAGAATCAGGAGTCATAACATTTAGTCTAAGTTTAGACTATATCTGAACGATTATCAGTTCAATATTAAATTATCATTCCAAGAACTTTCTTTTTTTTTTCCATTTCTACGATCATAGACCCCAAAAATATTCAATACAAAAAGAAGCTCTAGAGAGAAAAGAGCTTTTATTCTTTTGCTGCCGTTACTTAAATTTGCCATTTAGAAATCAATACTGTTGCCAAATGAATCAATCGGTTGATTGATTGGCTAATTGTTGCAGCTCTTATCCAAACTCCGACAAAACCGATAGAAGTATTTTTTTTTTTTTTTTGCATGACTTTAAAATCTGACTGAATAGTTTGAATCTTAAAACAAGTCAAAATATTCTATATTGCATGTATTGAGGTTGAATTAAAAGAGCAAAAGCTGTTATCTGCAAAACTTTTCATTTATACAATTCATTGTGGGATATTTTCTTCTATCCTGAATTCATTTGTTGCCACATCAGCAGAAAATAATAACTACCTCCTTGAGGGTCCGGGCATTGAGCTGATCACAGTGACTCACAGGCTAAAAGCTGCATTTAACAAATATTTGGTCATTTCATTACCATCTCTCATCACTGCGGCACTTGATTTGATATTTTAAGCTTATGTGCTCATTTTAGTGGTGTGAACAATTCTTGAGCAATTATCACTTTTAACCAGCTTGAGGAAAAGTGTGTTTGTTTTTCCTTTAATGAAGTAGAATATGGTGCTGACAGCCCAATTTAAGAAGGTTCCTTTCACAACAGGATTTCATACCGCGCCTTCCTCTTTTTAAATATTGAATTCATCTCCTATTCATGTGATAGAGACTCTAGTTAGCAACCTGCTGCAATGATTCAGAGCTCTTCTCCTCCATCGAAGCTTCTATCGGAGCCGGAGGTGAACCACACTGAGCGCTGTTCTCATCACACGGCGGGGAGAATCCTGACTGGAAGTCTTTCACATTTTTGGGGAAGAGGGATTCAATTTCAGACGGATTAATGGGGGTTTCAGTTCCCATCACGGCATCTGCAATCTCCGCCGTCTTGAACTGTCTCTTTGGCAAAGATACCAGGTCCTCAGACTCCACAAACTTTGGGCTGTTCTCCATGTCGGACACTGGATCTTCTGACGGCATGAGCTCCGGGGACTCGTCATTCTCTGAGAAAATAAAAGGTCATGGTCAGTACCACAGACATCTCTGTCTGGACTTTGTTGATCTTTTGAACAGTGTCAAACACAGTGCTAAAGTTAACTTTGTTCCAGACCTGTTCAGCCCAACCTTAACTCTGAATTAACCAGGGATTCAGTTAAAATAAATAAAGGAGGATTGCACTCTAATTATCAATAATATATATATATGGATAATAATAATTATCCAAAAAAATCCTATTAATTCTAAAGTACCAGTTAATAATGTACACCAGACGCTTTATGTCATGGTGTCAAGTTGTTGTTGAATTTCTAGCCAGCCGACTTGTTCTTAGCAAATTAAATATAAACACTGGTCCATCTTTATTACAGGTGTGTCAGAAGCTTTTAAAACTAACCATCAGTGTCAAATTATACGTTTTTAAACGTCTGACTGCGAGTTTAACGTTTCAACTACTCTCCTCATTTTCGGGAATCTCTTAGAGCAATAAAGATGGTACATCGATTAAACTGGCATCTCGTTAGATGGTTAACACCAGAAAAAAAAAAAGCATAATCCTTGAACTTAAATGCAACTAAAGGAAGCGTTAGTTTGATAACCAGTGAATAAAACTGCCTGACATGAAAGCTAGCTCTAATTAACGTGAGATGTTTAGCTTCTGTCAGTCTCTTACCTTGTGCTGCGACGGACGAAACATTTAAAACGTCATCGTGATACAAAATAAATAATAGAACATACAACAGGTCAAGTTTTCTCAAAGTCATATTTTTAAATTAAGCCGAAAGCAGATATGAACGGTTATTACATATTGAAGTGTGAGGTAATGATGTTCAGTTCATAGCAAAGAAAGCGTGGAGGAAGAAAATAAATGTTACACAGCTGAATCCGCTTCCGGGCATTATAACAGCTTCCGGAAATAATGTTTTTTCTTTTTTTTTACAGAACTTTATTGTAATTGAGCAACAGCTACGACAAAAAAACAACATCCAATCTGAAAATAGTGAACTATAAGCAAACAAATAATAATGTTATTTGGTGCAATATATTAACAAAAAATAAGAAACGATTTAAAAAAAAAAACAAATAAATAAGAATATACACATGAATATCAAATCCATACAACCAAAGCACGAAAAAACACTGTGGGAAAAAAACACTGATTCACGGCTAAATTCACATTTAAAGTTACATTTCAAGCAAAAAACAATGCTGAATGTTGATCTTATTTGTTTGTTTTCCTTTCAATCGGTTTCTGTAATGTTTGGTCCGCTTAAACGGAGAAATAACTTTTCATCCGTCACGAATTCGCGCTATTGTGTCAAGCTCTTTGTTTAAATAAAGTTTTATTTAAAAAAAAAACTCTTAAAGGCAGCGTGAAAGCAAAACTTCGTTGAACAATCGAACGTTAACTTCAGGTGAAATGGCGCAGAAAGTGATTAAGGTGGATCAAGAAAAACTGGGCTGTTCCATCTGCCTGGACCTTCTGAAGAATCCGGTGACCATACCTTGTGGACACAGCTATTGTTTGAGATGTATTAGTGACTGCTGGGAAGAGAACAAAACGCACAGCTGCCCTCAGTGCAGGCAGAACTTCCGACCGAGACCCGCCCTGGTTAAAAACATAATGTTAGCAAGGATGGTGGAGGAACTGGAGAAAGTAAGACTTCGACCTGATTCAGCTGAAGTTGTGTACGTGGAATCTGGAAAGGTGGTCTGTGATTACTGCACTGGGATGAAACTGAAAGCCACCAAGTCCTGTCTGGTGTGCATGGCCTCTTTCTGTGAGCAGCACCTCCAGCCTCACAACAATGTAGCTCTGTTAAAGAACCACAAGCTGGTTGAGGCCACTCCAAACCTTCTGCAGAACATCTGCTCCGAACACAACGAGGCAATGAAGATCTTCTGCCGCACTGACCAGCAGTGCATCTGTTACCTCTGCAGCATGGACGACCACAAGGGCCACGACAAGGTCCCCGCTGCGGCAGAGAGGGCCGAGAGGCAGACCCTGCTCAGTGGGGGTCGGCAGAAGATCCAGCAGAGAATCCAGGACAGAGAGAGAGAAGTCAACATCCTTCAGCAGAGGGTGGACGACGTCAATCTTTCAGCTTTCCAAGCTGTGAGGGATTGCGAGAGGATCTTCACCGAGTTGATCATGGTCCTCGAGAAAAGACGGACGGAGCTGAAGAACTTGATCATAGTCCAGCAGAGGACTCAACAGTGTCAAGCCAAAGAGCTCGAGGAGAAGCTGCAGAAGGAACTCCAGGAGCTCCGGAGAAAGGACGCTGAGCTGGAAAAGCTCTCGCACACAGAAGATCACGTCCATTTCCTCAACAGCTACCCTCTGCTTTCATATCTGGATGACCCGGCCCACGCGGAGGTCCACGACCCTCAGGGCTCTTTCAAGACCGTGACAGAGGCTTTGTCGGACACCAGAGATAAACTGAATGCCGCTCTGATAGGAGAGTGGAAGAAAATCTCAGTGACGGTGACCAAAGTTTGTGTCTTACAGCCTCAGGAGGCGCCCAGAGTCGGGTCCCTATTCCTGGAGATTTCTCGCCAAAGCAGGCGTCAACTATGCAGAGATAAGGCGCCGACTCCCAAAAGTATGGCCGAAGAATGTTTAACAGTAGTAGACAGATATTTAGAAAGAATATGAGTGAATGTGCATTTGGTTATGATGATAAGTAGTGGACATTGATAGGTGGGTGTTATAAAGCCAGACTTAAACTAGAGATAAGTAGACTTTGTTATCGTCAGCATATCAAGATACTTATTAATAACTCAACCTGACCTTATTCGCAGAGTTCTGACTTTAAACGCGAACTTCTGACTATATGCTCAGAATAGGGCTACATGATCAATTATTTGGGAATTCTGATTATAAAGCTAGAATCATGAGAATAATGTCAGATTTCTGTGTTTAAAGACCGAATCCTGAGAATAAAGTATATTTTAAGTCAGAATTCCCCCCAAAATCTTTCACATAACCATATCTGGCCCTAATTCCCATCTGTAAAATCTACTATAATTGGACTAACTTGAAAAAATCCACGTTTGGTTACGGAGCCAGTTAATTTCCAGTGGGTCGATGTCTGGTACCAAAACTCGGAGATCAGGACCGCTCGGTTTCGATCATTCACCAAATGATAATTATTGTTTCCTTGGGTTATATCAAACCCCTCCAAAAGATTGTTTAAGGTCACTCATACCATATAAGGCAGATGGTATAAATATTATGGCTTTTGGGCGTAAATCTGTTTATATATCTCAAAATAGTAATAAATGAGTTATACATTAAAAACTAGAAAAAAGTTTTCTAGAGAACGCAAACCTCCGCCAAAGCACAACGGTATCCTAGGTTTAAGTAAAACTCCTGCAGAGTACTCCTACTTTTGAGTATCTCGGTCTCAGTGGGCTGAACAGAGACGCTGAAGTGGAAGGCGCAGTAGACGTGCGGCTACAGAGTATTTGAGAGATACTCAGAGATTTTGTTTGAGTTGTTGGTAGATTTAGAGGCTGGAAATAGCCGCGTGAATTTTACCATAACGTGTTCTTCCTTGGCAGAGGTTTGCATATTTTCTAGTTTCCAAACCACTTTACTTTCATACGTCATCCAAATAAAACAATAATAAATATTTTACTGTCGGGTGGATTTGGTTAGAGGTGGAACATGGGCTGTGTTAAATTAAGTTTTAATTCCTCCTTTTGTATTTTTCAGAATACTTCTCAGGACGCCGCTGACTACGCACGAAGCCGGATTATCCTCAAATTCTCTGAAAAACTGGAAACACAAAGGCCGCCCGATCCCTGACACACTGGAAAAAGACTATTTATTATTATTTGTCTGTATTGCCAGTGGGCGAAAACAAACTGGTTCAGTATGAAAACATATGGGGGAAATTAAAAAGGCTTTGGGTTTGTATAAAAAAAAAAAAAAAAAAAGGGGGAAAGGGGAACAGACTGTTTTCTTTATTGTTTTTTTCTCTCAGAATATGGAGTAGCTGGATTTAAGGGTGTATTTTGATTATATCATATAATCATTTGGGAAATATTTTGGTTTTGAATTGAAATAAGTTGGTGTTACTGGAGAACAAACGGTGGTGGAGTTGTTTGGATACTTTTTGTACTTTTTAATTGATATGATTAGAAGATGCAGATGTTCAGCGGGTTTGTTTGTCTTATTCTCTGTTATTGTTTTGTTTGTTCATCTGACATTTTTTGAAAAATAAAATATTACAAAAAAAAGATGAGGCTCATTTTTCTTTCTTTGATTCGTTAGTTATTTATTTGTCTACATTATTCTTTCTAAAAAAAAAAAACATTTAATGTTTTATATCTCTTATTTTACTTTTATGTTTTGACATTTTCCTCAGTTTTTATTATGTTTTTTTATCTTTCAACATTTTAGTCAGTTTTGATTATTCTATATTTGGGTCGGTATTTATGATTATACTTTTTATCTTTCAAAATTGTATGTTTTATAAATATATTTTAGTCCGTTTTTAATATTTTTTTCAATAACAAGTTATTCAATTATTGTATCATTTTATGTCCCAATTTTTATATATTATTTTTTATGTTTTGACATTAAGTTTTTATTATTATTCTATCTTTTATATTTATATTTCACTCTGTTTTTATTATTATAACATTTTTCATCTTTCAACATTTTTGTCTGTTTTTATTCTGTTTCAACAATAAGTTTTTATTAGTTTTATCTCATTTTGTTCAGTTTTTAATATTTTTATCTTCATGTTTTGACATTTTAGTGTGTTTTTATGATTATTTCACGTTTTATGGAAGATTTATGACGGCGCTTCCTTCCTGCTTTCACAGTTCCTGTTTTTACGGTCTCAGTAGGTGGTTGTTTTTGCCTGCTGTGTGGATGAGGATTGGTTGTTTTTAAATAGTTTCATTGTAAATCTCGTGTTTAAAGTTCTTACTTTTTTCATTTCTTTTGCCTGTAGAGGAGGGGGGGGGGGTTGTTTTTACCATGTTAAACACTTTGTTTTTACTTTCTTATGTGTGAAAAGTGCTCCGTAAGTAAAGTTTGATTGACTGATTCTGTAAGGCAACACGTCTAAAGACATACATTTCAGCAGAGTGCGTTACTTTCTGGTTTATTACACAACTTTTGAACATTCCACAACGATCATGCAAGAATAAAATGGGAATATGGGCTTCAGGTTTTCTGGGGAACACTCAAAATGTGAGGTAATATCCTGAAAAATCATCTGAAAATAGAACACCAGCATATCCGTCCGTCCGCTGTCCGTCACCTCGGACTTTACTTGGACTATTACACTTAAAATGATTTTTTTTTTAAACGCGAATAAATTAGTTGATGTCCCCCGTGAAGGATGACCCTCCGAGATGTCAAATGTCTTTCACTCTGTCCAAACATTGAACAAACACTTTTGAGGTAAGCTACATCGTGACATTGATGTACACACTGAGGTCGGACCAGGCATGATGTCATCCGATCTATTCAAGCCTCCTAGTGAGGAGACAGGAAGTGCTGGTAGGCTGACGCGGCTCAATGGGCCGGACCAACTTCAAATGATGTCCCTGAAAAACTCGGGATATCATGGAATCGTTAATTCATAATCAAAAGGATCATTTACAAATTTTAAACCCTCCATAGCCCTCAGTGTGAGGAAGAACTGCATCGATTTTTGCAAAGGTCGCTTGAATACTTCCGTCATAAGGGGGAGCTTTATCAATAAAGGTTTTTGAGCCATTATTTCATAACGTTGGTCAGATTTGTGTTGCATATGACTCGACTTGAGGAGATCAATCATATCATATTTTATTCCAATAGTTCATTTTTTACCCACTAGGGGGAGTTTTTTTTCCTTCTTTTTTTTAACGAAAAAAACACAGTTTGCACGACATAACTTCTCAACCGTTGGTCCAAATTTGGTGCATATGAATCTACTCGAGGAGATCTATGTAGCAGTTTACTCAAGTTGTTCACATTTTACTCACTAGAGGGAGCTCTCTTACCAAAAAAAAAAACACAACTTCCCAACCATCGGTTCAATTTAGTCCAAATTTTAATAAGAATCGACTCAATATATATACACTGTGTATATCAGATTTTACTCTAGTATTTCATATTTTGCCCACTAGGGGGAGCTCTTTTATGAAAAATAATATTTTTAGACAAAGTCACATTTACTATGAGGAATTCAATGATGGCTTGTACAATGCAGGGGGTTGGGAGTTTTTCGGCGACATACCCTTGCTGTCGGGGATGACATCTTAGAGCTAGTCGATTTAGTTTTAACATCTAGCTAACGCTTCCCCGTAATCTGGCTCGACTTCTGAACGTCAGACAGACGGACATCACTTCAGGTGAGACAATTTAGGTTTGTGTTTTTCAAACTAATCATTCTAACTTTTACGGTGGAGCGCGTTTTTAATTTACATTTTACACGGCAACCATCATGCAAAGGAGGTTTTTTTCGTGTTTGTGTTTCAATCAAACGGCGTAAATGTCTACGGTCAGACGACGGACGTCGTATTCTTTGGTAAAGGAGAGTGAGAGAGAAGTTTGTGTGTGACCTTTCAGTGACCTCTGTTGACACGACACCCACCAATGAAAGGGACAGGAGGCTTTGTACACCAGTATAAAAATACAACGATAATAAAAAGTGATAGTATCAAAGTTCTCAAAGTACGATACATACGACAGATTATTGCACCAAATTTAAGCCTTTTTTTTTTCTTCCGAATTTCGCCATGAGAGAGAAATTCAACACATTCAAATAATAAAATCTGGAATATAATACTACCGAAAAACTTTGCTGTTACGCTTTCGTAAAAACGTGATAATTTTCTTGTTTCTACGAAATCATTTTTCACGTTTTTATAGAATATTTTTAACGTTGTTACTTCATAATTTTAACGTTTTTACATAGTTTTAACCTTTTGCTGGCCAATTTTCACATTATAAACTGATAAAAAAAAATTCCCATGCGATGGAGAATTTTCACGTTATAACGTGAAAAAGTTCACGATTTTACGTGATACTGATATTTCTTTAATTTCCCGGCATGACATCAAAGCGCTTCCGTATAAAACATTGACAAATATTCCAGAGCCAATTATTCTGGATTAAAATCATACTTGAATAAATGAGATGTCTCGTATTTACGATGCATTAATCACCATTGAGCAACACTACGACCTTTTTCCTTTCCCTCACTTACACTTACGCTAAATTATCATTATCGTTATAATTATTATACATCAGCATGTCACCAGCCTCGCCGACAGTTTGATCCAAATGTTCCAAAGTGCAACGACAATGCACAGAAAACAACTCCTTATAAATAAAAACATAGAAAAACAGACCCCATTTAATCAAAATGAAAGCTTTAACTCCGATGAGGCGCACCGATACGTCGTGACGCAGAAATGAAACCGTCCAGACGCCACTCTGACACCTCGGTGGGATGGTTGTGAACAAACAAGTAAACAATCAATGATTGATCAGATTTATTTAACCCTTTAATGTCCTTGCCAAGAAAGAACTACGAATAAAGTCCTTCTTTGGGGGCATTTATTAATTACAAATATCTTTATCTTTTATACACGCTGGAAATTTACCAGAAAACGACAAATTGTTTGGTCAGGCATGTTTTTAGAAAACAGTTTGACCCTAATTAGACTTTTTTGTTTGCATCAAGTCACATAATTATATGTAGTAAATCCTCACATTGTTAAAAATAGCACAAAAAATAGTAATCCTAAATGGTCCCGTTGACCTGTGGTGTCCCTCCAGGGCTCAATCCTTGGCCCCTTAGCTATTAGCATTCACATGCTATTACTGGATCATATTAAAAAAAGGTTCAGTCAAATATTTCCTGAAGAAATAAAGAATCAAAATGTGTTCAACCAAACCGTTGAGCGGGACATTAAAGGGTTGGCCTCCTCTGTTCGCTGGTTATTTCACATTATTTTGGGTTTTGAGTGACAAAACCTAAAATAAAGGTAAACTAGCTCCACAACGTTCAGGTGACTTTGCATCGCCTCGGCGTCTCTGGACGTTTAAGACATAAATGATTCATTTTCTAACTGTTACTATGTGTGAGAGCGATCTGGGATTAAACACAGGAAATACCAATATTTCTATCCTAGCCTGTTTTTGTTTTTTTAGTTTTTAGTTTTTTTAGATGAAAAAAAGGCTCAAACATCTTTATATTACGCTTTTTGTTCCGGCAACACAAAAAAAAAGTGTGGACTAGGAAAGAAATGCTATTTTTTTCACATATTAGATATAAACATATTGACATTTCGAGAGTGAACAGTATGAAATAATGTGGATTCATTAGATGTCGGTGTTGAGGTGCCGTCAGCCAAGAGGGTCACCTGTGTGTCAATAACTGAAGTGCCGCTGAGCAAGGCACTTGACCGCCAACTGTTCCACTGAATCCTCTGAAAAGAAGACGCAGAGAGTAAACGGATTCCAATCAAGAAAGTTTTAAAAACATGACATGAAAAATGCTACATGTTGCGATTTTCTGTTTTAACATAAAACCACAGTTCTGGTTAAATTAGCGTTTTTTCCCTGCTTCGCATTTGTTTCTTTAAAAAAAAATAAAAAAGGACGAGAGTAAATATCCAACGACGTAACAACTCAGAAGTAAGAAAACGTAAAAGAATCTTTTCCCCGTTCTGTTGTGTAAAACCGTCCAGCAAAATTCTCTCGGTTGTGGCTTTCAGTCGTCTCTCGATGGTCTCCCTTCTTTACGGAATCAAAACGCTTTATAGTGAAAGTTTCCATCGTTCAACGGCGTTAAAATGCTACATCAAGCACACTTAACAAAAACCTTCCAGAACTACGTCTACAGTTTTTACATCCGTTTTTATGTTTTGTTTTGTTTTTTTAAATAAAGGTGAGGTGAAGGGAAATCTTCCGTTCGTCACAGATTCCCGGCACCGGTTCCGAGAAACGGCGTTCTGTCCGACAACCGACACTAAATGGTAGAAAAGGTTCTCCTCTCAGCCTCAAAGCAGGCTGGGAAAGATTACAACCGCTCCCAGCGTTGGGCAGGAAACCTGCGGAACACGAGTCTCTTGTCGGACCGATGGCGGGTCGGTAGAACCAGAGCCGTCACTCATTGCTCGACTTCTCTTTGCAGGAGGGTTCGCACAGGAGTTCCTTGTGTGGCAGCGGATAAGGGAAGGCCGCGCCGCTGCAGGTGCTGCCGTAAGCCAGTTTGTTGAGGCGAGAGAGGCCCTTGATGCTGCCGGGGGGCCGCCCGGGGCTGACCTTGTACCCCGCCGCTCTGGTCGTACCCAGCGGCCTTCCTGGGCTCGTCTTGAACCCGGCAGCTCTGGTGGTGCCAAGGGGTCGCCCGGTGCTGGTTCTGTATCCAGCTAGCTTAGTGGTTCCCAAAGGCCTCCCGCGTCTGCCCGTCTTCCCAGCAGCCTTGGTCTTCTTCTTGCCGTCGTCTGCCGCCGGATCGGAGCTTTTGATGCCGGCCATTTTTCCGGGTGACGAACGCGGCTCGACCCCGAGCACTTCCTGTCTCTGGCACACCATGGGCTTGTGACTCACTGTGGGTAAGACCATGGGAGCCAGCGTCATCTGGAGGGACGGAGGGGGCGGAGGGTAGAACTTGCCGGACTGGGAGGTGCACAGTTGGAAGTGGGAGGCAGGGTGGTGGGCGTCCTCCGCCAGACACGACGGCCTGCTGTTCATGCAGAAGTCGCTGCTTGTCACCTGGCGCATCATCTTCTGCTGGGGGTGAAAAATAAGACGCAGCGGCGTTATAATCCCACACAGATAAAAGGGGTAAAGTCCTGTGTACATTTCATTTCCTCGCTGGTACCTTGGACTTTGGACGTTATGTCATTTCACCTCTAACCGTTACCCGGCACAGTTTGACCCTCGTATTATGACGCCTTATCCGTGAAAACCTCCTCACAGAATCTGGAACCACATTGGTGTCTTTATTAGTTTGACTGTTATTCTCGCTAAGCCCAACCCCTCTTAAATTTTTGTTGCCCAAAAGTTCTACTTAGGTCTCATCTTACCTCTGACCTTGTTCTGTCGGGGCGTTAGCTTGTGTGCGGACGACAACAGAGGCTTTTTTCTTGCTACCCTCCCAAACAGCTGGTGTTGGTGTCGGCGCCATCTGGTGGTGGTTATGGAGACTTTCTGACCCCAACATTCAACTGACCTCTGACCTCCCTAGCTGTGATCCTTAGAGAGTCTTTTTCTAGATGAACCATCCCTCTCACAGTGAGTGGGGGTCAGTTTGCACACACGTCCTCTTCCTGTCTGTTTTTACCATCTCCTGTCTCTTTAAACTTCTTCATTATTGATCTAACTGTTTAAAGTTTAAACTTTAAACACTTTAAACGGACATTTTGAACTGTGGAGAGATTTTCTTGTCTCCACTGACAGATTCGTGCAGCTCTGCAACTTTCCTTTCACATCATTTCTGTGTCACCTCACATTTATACCCCCGTGAAACAGGAAGTCTTTGTTCACCACTTCAGAATTCCTACTCAAACGGTTGAAGATAAAAATATTAAAATAGGACTGGGAAAATATGCTTCATTTGCCTTTTAATCACACGTTTGGAAGAAAAATCTCTATTTCATGACAGAAATGTAAAACTTGGATAAACGGTTAGGTCTTTGTGAATAATTTGATTAAATTAACCCTTTAAGGTCCACACCCAGTAAAAGAACACCTTTCTTTGCTTAATTTATCTCTTAGGTGCATTTTAATGTAACTTCATAGACACTCCAAATGAGAAAAATAAATCTAATTAAATTCAAATGATTGGATGGTGAAATTTTGTATCTCATAGAAACTTTTAATTCCGTTCGCTCAACCTTTTGGTAAAGCTTGTTTGTTTTTTTTTGTTGTTGTTTAAAGTTAAAAAGTGAAATAGGACTCTATGAATAGCCATGCTTAATGCCTTCCTCAGCAGCGGTCCCTTGGACCTGTGGTGACCCCCAGGGCTCCGTCCTCGGCCCCTTACTCTTTAGCACATATACATGCTGTTACACATTTTTCAAAGAGATATAATGTCTCAAAGTGAGTTCAACCAAACATCTGAGCAGGACATTTTATTAAAGGGTGATAGTCCTGGAGGGTCCTGTATGAGAATCTAACAATAGCCCGAGTGTTCACACACAGCGGGACTCTGCCGGTGACATATTCTCAGAGGACACCGTCTGCAAGGAGCTGTGGGTTTTACTTCCACACGAACCACACCGTCTGACATCCAGTCGTTAAAACATATATATGTATATATATGCACATAGATTCCACATCTGTGCGTGCAGAAACTCTCCGTGTCACGTTAACGGCACTACACCGACTCAAGCTAAATTTAGCCTCGTTTTGGCCCGAATAACGGTTTTGTCTGAAGGTGTTTGGGATCTGGACCGGAGAGGGGGGATGGGGGGAGGGGGCACCATAAGCTGACTAAACGACCAACATGTAGGTCATATACCGGATCTAAATCCCGCCACATAGAAGCAACGTTAAGCTGTAAAGGTTACTGTACCTCGGTTGTTCGCAGATCTCGGCGCGGAAAGGGTTAAGGACGAAAACGATCCCTCAGAACGCGAATAAATCCATTTCCCCCAAAATATTTCTGCAGCACAGGACCTCAGCTAGACAACGTCTTTCTCAGCGCATCGGTTTGATGTTGAAGGAGACGGTCCAGGCGGAGGTTGTTGTTTTTTTATCTCGCAGCTCCAGCGGTTTGGATCAGAATCGCAGCCATTTGCCATTAAAAATTAATAAGACGGGAGAGCGGTCCGCGCATGCGCAGAGCAGGAAGCAGGAGTCTGCGAGGAGGTGGATTTTCTCCTCTTTCTCTCCTCTCTTACAACCTGAACCACACATTCACGTTAAAAACAAAAAACAGATAATTGCTCATTTGCACTCAAAAGAGAGCGATCAAACTGCAGAATCCAATGTTGGTTTGTTTGCCAGGAAGTGGGATCAAAATCCAGTTTCACGGCTCCCCACAACCATTACTGATGAATAATATACAAAAGCTTAGTGAATAATTAAAAAGAGGGTAAGGCTGCACAGCATCCACCAGATTCCTCAGAGCCAACAGCGGGACACATAGACAAACAAGCCCATTAGCAACATGTTGATTTATTGTGGAAAAGTAAAAACATCTTTCATCTGAGATCTATTCAAGAAGATGCAGTGTTGCTAGTACAAATAACCCGAGCAGCAGTGACATTCTAACCACTGACAGGTGCAGCCAGGACATCATCTTGTCACAGTGGAAGCTGTGAGTGGGTATATTAGGCTGCAAGTGAACATTTTGATCTTGAAGATGTGTTGACGGCAGGAAAAGCGGGCCAGCATAAGGACCAGAGTAAGGTTCTTTTCTGCAGGTGGGGACAAAAGCCAGCCGGTCTTAAAACATAACTGAAAAACCTCAAAGCAGAAAGTGTTCCATTCCCTCTGTGGACATGTATACACACCAAACAGACATATATTTAAAGCCAGTTTAATACGAGTGCATCAAAAACAGCTTTACGATGCACCTTTTCTGGTCCTGACAACATTCAACCAGAACCAAACCATTTTCTAAGCAATTTGTGAAACAATCAGCCTTTTCTTTCCCAGATCAGACAATTCTCCATACTTCCTTATACTCGCCCATTTTTCCTGCTTCCAACACATCAAGTTAGAGGATAAAATGTTCTTCTTTTATGCCTAATATATGCAGCACCCACAACTGGGGCCATTGTAAGGAGATAATCAAAGTTATTCAACTTCACCTGTCAGTGGTTATAATGTTATGGCTGATCAGTGCACGATGATGACGATATCTAACCAGGAGGGGGAAAAAAAAGAAAAAGAAAAAAAAAGGTTTCTTTATTCAAAGACATTCCAGATAGCTCAGTGTAAAACTGCCATGGTTGAGTGACACCAGAGGTCAAACAGAATCAGACGCTTTGGATCCGTTTGTAAAAAGTGAAGAGAAGCAAAGACGACTAAAGAAGGGGAACAGAAGTTGCACACTGATCTTGGGTTATTGATGGAAACATTCAAAAATATAGACAAAAAATATTCTTTGACCACTGCGATGATGGGATGGGGGGGTGAGGAAGGGGGAAGTCCTCCAGTGAGCCGGGCTTCCTCCTTTATAAAACTTTGTAGCGGCCTTTGCTCGTCGGCTGGTAGGAATTTTGCTGGAAATGAAGAACACAAAAAAACATTGAGCAGAAAATTCATGAATATTTTGCATTTCTGGGTTTTAAACGACTTAGATTTACAATAATTCAAGATCATTCTACGTGCGTTATGAATTCTATTTTAGTCTCTTTTACACCTTAACTGGAGTGAAATAATGGAACAATTCTCAGAACTCTGAACATTAAAATAAAGAAACAGATTTGAGACCACACTCATGAAATTCACTAAATTCAAATGTAAGACTTTTGTATAACAGCCCATAACGGTTTTTGTTTTCCTGCCGTTAAGATCAAAGGGCAGTCACGCTGCTCTTCATCCCCCATCGGCAGGAAACCCGGCCCTGATGGTTAATTTGAAGAGGCAGACATTACTTACTAGTCTGATGAGCTCTTCCTTGATTAGCCGCGTGATCTCCGTTTTGGCTTTCTGCACAGCCAGTTCATTTGCACCTTGAAAAAAACAAAAAATGTGAATAAGACAGAGTATATAAACGGACATAGAGGTGGTTTAAAGGTGTGTTCAGACATAGTTTCAGGTGCGTTAAAGAATTAGCAGTGGAAGGTTTCCTGGCGCCTACTCTCAATAGCCAGGTAGATCTTGCGTTCTCCCTCCTTGGGCTCTTTTCCTGGAGGGAAGTAGGTTCCTCTGATGGTGATGGCGGCCTCAGAATATTCACCAATCCTCTGCAGCGCCTCTTTGGACGTCACCTTCCACCTGGCCGTCTGTGGATGGTCAGAAAAAGGGACATTTTAAAGACTTGTTTGTTGAGGAGTTTCCATCAAAGGAGAAAAACTTTAAGATGAAAATATTAACAAATGTTTTATGGAATATTTATTTCATCCTTTTTAAGAAGCTCGATTCTTCAGCGGGGAAAAACTCACGCAGCACGGTTCCTAACCAGAATCTTCTAGCGTTAGGGGACGTGAAAAACATTTTTTGTGATAAAGTTTTATGTTTTGCTATAAGATCCTGCATTAATAAAAATAAAAAATAACCTCAAACAGTCCATAGTGACTCAACCTATAACTATTTCTCTGAAGTCAGCAGTCTGCTCTAGGATCAGATCCCACAGTGACTCAGCGATGAAGATAAATACAGTTAACTAGTTCTTCACAGACAGATTTCCACGAGCTAAATGTACTCTACTATATGTGAACTACTGGACTTAGGGTCGGAAACATGAAGACATCTGTGCACCGGTGAAAAACTCAAAACCGCTGATGCAAAGAAGGAAACACAAACAGATCCTGACCTGAGGGAAGTCGTTGATCTCGAGCTCCTCTTCGTATCTCTTGACCGTCTCGGCCTGTTCGGCCGCCTGTCGCTCCTCCTCCAGCTTCTCCACGGGGGTGTAGTTCAGCTTGGCGTTGATCTTCTCCGCCAGCTGCTCTGCGATGGTCTTGGCCGACACCGAGGGCGTCATGATGGTGCCGCCTCGCAGGATGGCGTTGGTGGCCTGCTGCATCACGTCCTGCACATGAAGGAAAAAAAACATTCCTGATTTGGTCCACATGAATGAAAAAAGAAAAGAAATGTGGAGTAAATGCGAGCGTTGGGTCTATTTTCATGAACTCAATGCCGACTCGGGCTTTAAAAACTTGGATGATTTTCTTTTAATAAATACAGTGTTATAACATAGTTATGAAGATTATATGGGCAAATAATAAGATGAACTCAAAGGCCAATAAGCGACACATTTATTTTATTTTCTTAATCGTGTCACATGTCTACTTCTCATTTTGAAGTCATTCTTATATTTATCTGGGAAAAATCACCCAAACATGCCGAACTTACAAACATTTCATTTCCTGATGGATAATTATATCCCAGAAAAGTCTGGGATAATTTCCAATCATCATCTCAACGGATCATAACTAAATCATGTTTTTCTCCCTCAAATTTTATACCCATATAGACCTGAGTGGGAGGAAGAACTGAATTGATTTCGGGACGGTCTTTTGCATTTTCCTGCCATAAGGGGAGCTTTATCTCTAAAAGTTTTCGGTTATAATTTTTCATCTGTTGGTCCGATTTAATCGAAATTAAGTACAAATGAATGGAAGGGAGTAGATCTCTCCTGTTTAGATCACATTTTACTCTAATAGTTCATATTTTACTCACCAGGGGGAGCTCCTCTACGAGGAAAACTTGTTTTTCAGACATATTTAATCAGTGGGGGGGATGCTTGTACAACGCATGGGATCGGGGGCTTTCGGGGGCTTTCGGTTACAGTACGTGATGATTTACGGGCCTCATATTCACAAACAGAAATGCTTTTTCCTCCTCTCCAGGTCTCGCTGTGAACACCGACAGTATTTCATCTGTAGGACATACCTGAGCCTCGGCACCCAGGTTCTTCTGAGCGTTGATCTTCAGGGCGAGTCTTTTAGCCATCTCCAGTTTCTGAATGTTCCCAGCAGACGGAGGACCGACACCGGACATTCCCGCGGGGGCGGAGGTCGCTGCTGTGACTGACCCCGAAGCTCCGGCGGCAGAAGCAGAGAGATCCTTTACCCTCTTCTTGGAGTTGAACATGCTCTCGATTTGTTCCTCAATCTGAGGGGTAATGATGGAAAGATGTCGCAGCAGTGAAATAAGATACGTACACCTTATTATTAAATCTTTACGTGCTGCTCAGTTCAGTTTAACACATTGACGAAGGTGTATGTCCTGTAATAAAGGCCGAGATGTAAAAATCTACTCACGTCCAGGGCCCCGTCTTCATCGTCAGAGTCCTGAAGTCCCAGAGCAGCTTTCTGCAACTTCTTCCTCTCGTTGGCCAAGGCGTGTTCCGTCTCGTCAAACTTGAAGCCTTTTCCAGAGAAGCCGCTGCTGCTCTTGATGGTCTTACCTTCCTGCAGGGGTGAGGGAGAGGAGCAATAGCGAAGAAGAAGAATGAAGAAGATAAGGGGAAAATGGGAATTTAATTCTTCCATTTACTTTTATTAAAGCAATACAAAGATGAATTATTTTCAAACTTTGCTAGACTCTCCCTTGTTTCGGACAACACCCTCCCTCATCTCACCGCTTTCTGTTGGTCTTTGAACGTGACCCAAAGCTGCTCCAGTTCGGGCGGGACGGGAGAACCAGACAGTTCCAAAGCTTTGATGATGTCACCAGCATAACGCACTTGATCGTCTGTGATGAAGGTGTAGGCGTAACCCTAGAAGAAGGAGCATTTCACACAGATGTTATTCAAGTTGGCGGTTCATTACCATTCTGGCTATATAGCGCTTAAAATATCTTTTTTATGCTTAAGACTCCCTTAATATATAATGTGTATTCCTTAATGTACAAAGTAGTTGCTTAAGTAGACGGGGGGGTTATGCATGAAGTTTTTTTGTTTTTTTAAACAGATGTTTTGGAGTGTTGTCCCATAAACCCTCTGAACTCTGAACTGACTCGAGGAATGGAAATGAACAAAACAGAAATGCAAAAAGCTTTTTGAGTTATGCTACAGTAACCAAACTAACCACCTGACATCATTGCCTCTCGTCCAGCTTTTAACCGTATAAATCAAACCCCCCCCCAGAAAAAAGATTAGTGGACACAGCTTCTCTACCGGGTATTCAAACTGAACCGATGGAACCCATTCCAGTATCTCTCTCCTCCCTTAGTTTGTGGCGGAGGATAATAACAGTTTAGTTTCTAGGGGCCGACCTTGTTGCCTGCTCGGCCCGTGCGTCCGGCCCTGTGGACGTAGTCCTCGTAGTGGTTGGGGCAGTTGTAGTTGATCACCAGGATCAGCTGCTTGACGTCGAGGCCTCTGGCGGCCACCGACGTGGCCACCATCAGGCGACACGCACCGTTTTTAAAGTCATTAATGACGCTGTCTCTGTCGTACTGGTCAATTCCTGAGAGGATAGGAGAGGAAGACAGGAGAGATCAAACACTCAACAATAATCTGGATACGCTCCTCAGATAATAAAATGATGTTTCTGTTTCTGACACGTTTGCAGCTTCGTTCATGTACAATTCTACATTTCTGTATTTGTAAACGTATTTTTCGTAGCATTTCTTCTCCACGAGATGTTTCTGAACACAAGCACACACTTCTGTCGGGGATTCAATCAAGCGTCTCTGATTAAGGTCTTTCATGCTTTTGCAAAAATCAAGCTTAAAAGGTCTATTTGATTACACGCTTAACATTCAGAGTTTAGTGGAGAATGTAATCAGTGGACCCCAAACGTGAGCCCTCACCTCCATGCAGTGACATGCAGGGGTAGGAGGCCTTCATCAGGTCTTTCAGCAGTGCGTCTGCGTGCTCCTGTTTGTCCACGAAGATGATGACCGAGCCTTTCTCCTGGTAGTGGCCCAGAAGCTCCAGCAGTTTCAGGAACTTCTTGTCCTCATCAATCACCAGCTGCAGGCGCCGATGCAAAGAGAGAGAGAGAGAGAGAGAGAGACGGTAAGAGATGAAGATTTGACTTGGACTGGGTTGCTTGTATGAATTTTTTTTTTTTTAAAGCATTAGCAGATGAAAATATATTAGCTAGCTCTAAAACCTGTGGGGGTACTGGGAGAAGAAAACCAAACACGGCCCAAAAAACGAATCTGTGTGGATGAGACAGAGATGATTTACCACATGTTGTTCCACATCAGAGCAGACGACGCTGCGGCCTCCCACCTGGACCTCAATGGGCTTGGCCAGGATCCTACGAGCCAGCGCCTCCATGGCTCGTGGGAAGGTGGCAGAAAACATGACCGTCTGACGATCTGGCCGCACATTGTCCACAATGCGCATGACCTGGTGGAGGAACCACACAAAACATGGAGGTTAGTAACGCAGTGTTCAGTCCGTAGAGGTTAATACCCCCCAAATTCATCCGAGGAAGGGCAACTGGTGAACAGACTTTAGGCTGGTTCTAATGTAATGGCTGATTGGGGTGTATACTGTGTATCTACAAATATATGGAACAGATACTGCTCTGAGTATTCACTATGTTTAACCCGGGTTACTGTCTGCTCCCCAACTGCACATATAAGCCTTGGGGGACCATGACCCTGTCCCAGCTTCACTGGTGGTCCTTCCTTAGACCACTTTGGCAGGTACTAACCACTGCAGCCCGGAAACACCAAACAGGACCCTGGAGTTCTGGAGATGCTCTAACCAAGTAATCCAGCCGTCACAATTTTCCCCTTGCTGCTCAAAATCCTTTTCCTGTACCTTCATGACAGAATAACTCATCAGTGTTCACAATGTTTTGGCTGATCAGTGTATGAAGTGGTGACACAATGTGCTCCCTGCTGGTTTTGAGTCTCTGCGCTGCCGACTGTCTGAACTCTCGTCGACAAGAAGAAAAACTAAAATAATTCCCACCTGGATTCTCCTTCCTTTCTGCGGCTGCCATCATACAAAGGTGAAAATTGCAGCGTTCAATAGGACTAACAAATGCAGCTCAATTTCGGGAGAAACCAACCTGCGGCTCGAAGCCCATGTCGAACATCCTGTCGGCTTCATCCAACACCATGTACGTGACCCGGCGCAGGTTTGTGACCCGACCTACACACACCGAGTAAGAGGAGCATGAGGACAAAGGAATCAAGAAAAGTCAGTCCTGCCTTCTTCTTCTTATTCTTCTTCTAAGAAATAACAAAATCTCTAATGTACCTAACAAGGAGAACCATTTTCTGCGTTAAGACTAACTGATATGACTTGAGATAAACAGAACATTCCTAACAGCCACACAGTCGCCTGAGGACTACATTCATGTGGCCGCGGGTTTATCTGAGTGATATTCCAGGTTTTTTTTAGTCTTTTCTGTGTTGACACTGGTCTTGCGTACCATCTGAGGGGCATGAGGGACCTGTTAAAGTCAGAAAACAGCCTCAAGATACAAAACAAGAGATGGAGCCACATGATGCATTATCTGACCAAGCGCCTTGTCACCTACAAGGGAAACATATTACAGATTACCTCGCATGTGTGGAAACAACAAGCAACTAAGCCTACGCTGTCCTCCCCCGACAGCAAGGGTATATCCCCGAAAAGCCACAAATCCCCTGCGTTGGACAAGCAATCCCTCTGATCGAAACGCCTAAAAGGAAATGTGAAGGTATGTCTGGAAAGCTGTGGGGTTTTTGTCATAAAGAAAAGCTCCGCCTACTGAGTAAAAGATGAATATATAAGTTAGAGCTCACATGCACCAAATTTGAACTATAGGACCAGCGTTTCAGAAATTATGTCCAGATAACAATCTAAAAAAAAAAAATTCGCACCCTAGTGAGTAAAATATGGTTTCTGCGGGTCAAATCTCACTGGATTGATAAACACCAAATTTGGACAAAATTGGACTAACGTTTCAGAAGATTCTTAAAAAAGCTCCCCCTAGTGGGTAAAATATAAACTGTTAGAGTTAAACACACAGTTTACCACATACATATCCTTGATTAGACTCATCTGCAACAAATTTGGAATAAATCGTAGCAGCTGATGAGAAATTATGGGGCCGAAAACTTTTAGAGATCAAGCACACCTCTAGTGCTGGAAAGATGCGACCAAACTATCTCAAAATCAATCCAATACTTCCTCAGACTAAGTTTATTTGGGTATGAAATGTAAAAATGGATCCGTGAAATGGTTTTTGAGTTATCGCGTTTAACACGAGAGATCTGTGGCAGACGGGGCGACGACGATTCCGTAATATCCCGACTTTCCGGGGATATAATTAGTTCTGCTATCAGGATAAAAGATTTACATAATGCAAAATAAAAAAGGATAAGCAACAAGTCACAACACATTTTAAGTCTGCCCTTTTATACTTTTCTTGTCATTTAAATGCTGATTGCAGTGCAGGATAATACAGTGATATTAATAATAATGTGGATAATTATGGATAGGTCTGTGAAAAAAAAGGTACAGAATCTCATCAGGGCTCTGATTTTCTATCACACAGATCCTGAGACATCCAGCTTACGATACCCGTATCAAACATTATGGTGGTCTCCGGCTCGGAGTTCGAGGAACCGCGGCGGTACCAGGTCCACCTACCGGTGCTGGCCCTGATCTTCAGGAAACGCACCACTGTCTTGAGGATATGACTGATCCCAAAGGTGGTCAAATAATTTCAACAGTTTAGTAAGTGGTACTGGACTCCGTTCATCATAGGTAACATTGATTCCATGCAAAGTTCCAAACAAACAAAACAAAACGGAACAAAAACAAGACTTCACCGACATCCACTCAGAAATAGGGGAGCAGTGAGGGTCGGTGTGTGCGTGGACTCACCGCTGTTCGCCCCCAACATGTCAATCATTCTCCCTGGGGTGCACACTATGATTTCAGCTCCTCTCTTCAACTCAGCAATCTGGAAGTAAACAGGAGCAACGTACAGGATTCAGACAACAAGGCAGGCCGGACACAAGTCTTATTTAATTCACTAAAGTGTGTTCTTCAAGTAAAATATAGATTATTAAAAACCACCTTAAGCCAGCCTGGGACTGAAACCAACCTTTATTTTCATAAGACTTACTAGGCCTACGCTGGTGTCGCTGACAGCAAGGGTACATCCCCGAAAATACCACCAATCCCCTGCATTATACAAGCAGTCCCCCCGATTCAACTCCTCAAATCTAATGTGAATAATATCTCAAAAAGTCAATACTAACTAAAACAGAACAATGGTTCAGAAATGGCCAGGAAACTTTGGGAGAAACCTCCCCCTAGTGGCGGATATATGCAACATAATCAATCGTGTTCTTCCTCGCACTAAAGTCTATGTGGGTATCAAATTTAAAAAGTTTTTTTGGGTTATGATGTTAACAAGAAGGATGAGCAGTGGAAGCAACAAAAATAAATCTATAATACACGTGACATGTCTGCCATACAATGTGTTGCTCATTTGTAAATCGTTCCATTCCTTTTGAAATCACCTGTTCGCTGATGCCCGTGCCTCCGTAAACACACACCACCCTGAGTCCCAGCGGTTTGGAGAACTTCTTGCACTCCTTGGTGATCTGCAGAGCCAACTCTCTGGTTGGAGTCATGATGACGGCTGTGACAGAGGAAAGGAAAACAGGATGAGAATAAAAGATGCCTCCTACCTTTTCTTGATTTTGAGCCAGCTCATTTTCAGAGAAAAATTAGCAGAGGCGGAGTTCTAAAGCTGGTTGATGAAGATCAGAAACAGCTTTTGAATTGTATTTAAGGGTCCCTCTAAGAAGAATAATAATAATACATTCTGTTTATAGAGCGCTTTAGTCCTTCTGTTACCAGTCGGAGCCAGAATGAAGGCTTTGACAAGTACAAGAGTGAATCCACTTTGTGTTATTCAAGTCCTTGCTTTCTGTCTGAAACCATTTCACTTGTGAAAGACTTGTTGGACTAAATGCTGGAGTCTAAGGAAAGAGAGAATAAATGCAAATATTCCGTACTGATCGGTCCCTCGGACTCCTCCAGGGGCCTCTGGTCCATGATGTGTCGGAACATGGGCAGCAGGAAGGCTATGGTTTTTCCGCTGCCAGTCTTGGCGATGCCGATGAGATCTCGGCCCGACATGATGGCGGGGATTGCTTGGGCCTGGATGGGGGTGGGCTTGTCATAGCTGTGCCTGGGGACATTTGAGAGAAAAGTGGAGTTAAGCGCAGTTGCAATGAGAGAGAGAAAGAGAGAGAGAGTGACAGAAAGAGCGAGAGGCGGTGGTTCAACAATAAAACAAAGACAAAGAGGTATATAAAGGATTAAAGTGCTGAAAATGAAGCTCTTTTCATTTTAAGATAATCATTAACTACACAGTCCACCTGTGCGGCCCCTCAGACCAGCAGTCACCAACAGACAGACTCACTTCTTCATAGCGTTGAGGATCTTCATGGAGACCCCACACTGCACCCACGTCTTGATGGGTTTAGGGCAGCCCTTCCCTTTCACCGTAATCCCTTCCAGCTCCAGCCTGAGCGCAGCCACGTCTGCAGTGAACCCAAGCAGCCGGAGAGAGACGTATCAGATGGTTAACCAAAGTTTACAATTTAAAATCATTAAAAAAAAAAAGGAAGCTTCTCAGAGGATAGATATGTGTCAGAATATACAATATTTACCAACGTTACTGCTAGAAAAACACACATGTTGAGATGTTTCTTTATTTAAGTTTAGTGTCGTAGATCGTGGTGATGCTAAATAATAATAATGAACATTTATCTTAAATAACACATTTAATATTTCAGTTTTCATTGTTCAGCTTTCTTTAAGTACTCAGGAAAATATCATAAACAGACCAAATAATAATTCAATCAGCCACTTTATATCTTGGAAATCCTGGCAGATGGTGAATGAAATGAAATGTACCTTTTTCATTTACAAAATATGGATTTGAATCAACTAACAAGTGATGTGAACTAATCGTAACTCTTAACAGCAATCGTAAAAATATAATAATAATAGTCCCAGTCTCATGTGTTCGGTTTACGGACCTTCTGGAGTCATTCTGGCGAGCTCAGGAACCTCCACATAGAAGTTCTTGCGGTACGACTCGTACTGGATCTTCCCGTGGTCAACAGGTTCTAGGACCTTCCTCTGTTTGGTCTGAAAGCCCGTCAGCGCCGTCTGTAGATCCACCTCCTCCTCCTCTGAAGAGTACTGTCAAACACATTGGTCATGTTTTGGATGGTGACGACTTTTGTCTCGTTATGACAAACATTTTTAAGTGAGAGCCTTCATCAGGATCTGCTACTCAGTCATGAAACATGAGTAAGGCTGAAGTAGGGCTCCGAAGGTCATCCCGGAAAAGCCCCCAATCCTCTGCATTGTGCGAGCAATCCCTCTTACCGAACTTCTCAAATTATATAATAAAGTATGTCAGAAAAAGTCTTGGATAGATTTCCTCAACCAAAGTTATGGCCAAAAAAAATTCTAAATTTTGGAGATACAGCCTCCTAGTGGCAGAAATATGAAACTGACTTTTTCCCTTCCTTACTTTCTCAGTCCAGCTCTTCCTCGCACTAATATGTATATATAATAATAATAATATATGATGTACATAAAATTTGAAAAGCATCCATGAAATATTTCTGAGTTAATTTTTGAGACATCGCGGAACCAACGATTCCATAAATATCCCCAAACGCATTCAGGGATATAAATATTGTTTGATGGCTGCAGGATTTGAAGAAAGAGGATCACTGATGTGAAAAGACATCTGTATTAGAAGGGAGCGCAGGTTTAACGTGTGACGTCTGTCACTAGAAACCACAGGGGACTCACCTCCATGGCGTCCTGGTCGTTCTCCATCAGCTCACCCTTCTTCTTGTGGGTGTTGGGTCCCTTCTTGGTTTTGACGACCGTTACCACTTTGGTTACCATCATCGCTCCTTTCTGATGAAGAAATAAAAAAACATTCACATCATTTCATCTGACGCTAAAAGAAACAACCTGATTTTGACGGCTCACATATGACAAGGTGTCCCACATTTAAAGCCCCCGCAGAGCAGAACTAACAGTTTGAGATCATTTCTAACCAACTTGGAGCAACACTGTGTTTGTTCGTTTGATCGACACTCTTCTTAGTGATGTTACCTATGTCTGTATTTAAACATTCCGTGATATGTAAATTAGGCCGTTTATTTTTTTATTCACGCCTCTTCTTTTGTCATTTAGCCAATAGTCCATGAGGCCACTGCACTGATTAAACCCTTAATCCTGAACTATTTGGCGTTTTAATTCAAACTGAAAAATCATCAGCGGCAGCATATTTCTGAGAATAATTAAAGAAACACTTTGGTGAGGTGTTTACGATGTCTACCTCGAGAAAGCGTTTGCCTTCCCTCAAGAGCGCTCTCTTCAGACCTGCAAGTTTTGTTTTTGTCCAGAAACCTCTTATTACGATACTTCTGAGACTTTTGCATCACAGGCTCTTATTTACCGCAGTCTACCTGTAGCATCACAACAGGAGTTCCTCTTTCCAGCTCTGTCTCACCAGGGTTTACTGGTTGATGAAACCAGAATTTAAAATGTTACAGTTCTGTTAGACTGTTAAAGAAACTTGAATAAGTTTGATTGATTGACTCGCTGCTTCAAATGAACTTATTGGGTGTGTTTGATGAAATCATTCAAACAGACTTTTTCAAAACAATTGATTTTACTGGTTTTATTTTCACATAGCTGAACCAGTCTAATTACGGGTGACATTACTGTCTCCTGTTTAACAGCCAATCACAGCGCTCGATACGAAGAAGAATGATTGATTCATTTTATAATTATTTATATTATAATAATTTATATTTTAATCTGTATTATTTATAATGTACATTATAATGTATAAATCTGGTAAACTTTTCTGATTAGGAAACATTAAGATGTTCCGTAACCCTGACCATCTTCACCTGGAGTCTGAAGTGACACTCACCTTATCGTTTCCTTTCATGGCTCCCATGTTAAACTTCTTCACCTCCTGTTTCACCTCCTCCATGTAAGCATCCAGGGGGTCCACGTCGTCCTCCTCAGGCGGCTGCTCCATGGGAGTCTCCTTCTCCTTTTCGCCCTCCTCGCTCTTCTCCTCCTTTATCTCCGTGTCTTTCGGTTCCGCTTTGCCTTCCCCATCCTCATCGTCGTCGGCGTCCATGGGAGTCGAGATATCTTCGTCGTCGTCTGAAATGAAGAGTTAGTTTTGTAAGCCGGTAAAGTCAGACGGCAGCTGATGAAATATTATATCAAATATTAATATCTTCAATTGATGTTTTATTTGAATTAACGGCTTTAACTAAATTTGAATTTAACTTATTCGATGCCCAAAGTTTGCTGAATAAAGAACTTGGAAAGAGGGATAATATGGTGCAAACTCAATACCTTATGGTCAGAGAATAATATCTCTACTTGAAAGTTTCAACCACCTCTATGTTACATTGAATGGATGTTTCATTAATTCTGACAGCAGCACTGTTTGTCCCAGAGCCTGGAAATATTTTGGTACCAGCGTATTAGGTACTGTAACTAATATATTAAGGGTTTTGAGTGCCATCACTGGTGCTTCCTCACCTTCATCATCCTCCAAGCTCCACTTCTTGCCCTGCTTCATCTCCACCAGCTCTTTCTTGATCTCGCCGATGTTCTCGATGGCCTTTTTCCTCTGCTCTTCCCTCCACTTCTCCACACGTTCCTTCCTCTTCCTCATCTCCTCCTCCAGCTTGTTCTGATCAAAGTCTTGCTGCGTGGACACATAGAAAAGAATATTAACATTTTCCCTTCAACTGTGTACTGATGCTTCGGAGAGTGGCATTAAATTGAATGAACTTACATCTTCAACTTTCTCATCTTCTTTCTCTTCTTTAATCTTTTTCTTTTCAGCTGAAGGATCGACGCTGTCTTTCTCCTTGCTCTTTGACCTTTAAGGAAGATGACAAAGAATAAATAAAAATTATCAGAGCTATTTTGGCAAACTTTCATTTGTCACCAAGTAGCTTCAGTTTGTACTTTGTGTTAAAGTTGATTTTTTTGAATGCTCTGTGTTATACACTGATATGTTTTAACCTCACTTTTCATCTCTCCTGCTCTTGCTGGGGCTACCAGATCGGGACCTCCGGGTGCGCGTCCTGCTGCCCGACCTCCTCCTCTCTCTGCTTCTGGTCCTTCTCCTGTCTCTGCTCCTGGAGCGTCTGAACAGCAGGGGGAAAACATTTTACATAAACAAACAGAAGACAAGATGGAGAAAACATTGATCCAGGCCGACCAGTGTTGACCGATCAAATAGATGAGTTAGCGTAGCAGAAATTGCTGAAAACCTAAATGCTTGTTTTGATAGAAGGGGCTCAGAACACAGTGAACTGCAGAATCATTATTCGCAGCAACAGATGGGCATACACAATCATAGGCAGGTGGTTTTATTGTTATGGTCGATTGGTGTGCATGCAATCCCGGATTCTTCAGCCTTACCTGAATTATTAGACCTGAACCTCCTTGCAACTACAGTTAAAAACTAAAATAACGGGTTCCATGGTGTAAGGAGCAGCACCCTTTAAGCGTCACATTAACAAGCAATGGTATATAACACCCACCTGGTTCGTTTCCTGTCTCTGGACCGGGACCTGCGGCGGTCCCGGCTCCGTGAGCGCTCTCTCCTGCTCCGTTCTCTGTCTCGGTCATCTTTCTTGGATCGTTTGTCCGGGGACCGACTTTTTGATCGGCTACCTGATCGTCCCCGAGACGTAGAACGTTTCCTGTAGTGTCTGAAAACCAAATAGCAAAATAATAATATCATATGATCACAAAAATAACATTTTAAAAACTTTGACATGCATTTTCGGAGGCCATGAGTTTGATTGTTGTTGTGAAGTTGTTATCCGTATGTTGTAGCTAGCATGCTAGTTGACATTAACCATTGATTTTAAAACAGGCTAACAAAAGCAACCAGGCGAGATATTCACAATGAATCCTTCCGAAAATAAACGCATCAAATGATTGGATGATTCAGACGTACCTTGACTCGCGTCCCATTGTTACTCCAATAAGTTAAATGTTGGAAAAACGGTGCGCCAGAACCTCAGTGCGGTAAACGTCGCTCAAGCATTACGTCAGAAGTCTGCGACAGTTGGACGTACACAAAATGAGAGTGAGAGGCAAAGTGCGCCACCTAACGATCGGAGGTCATAAGATATGATAAGATAAGATAAACCATTATTAGTCCCACAATGGGGAAATTGCAGATGATGGATAGATAGATAGATAGATAGATAAATAGATAAAATCAGCCTGGAAGAGGATGCCTCTGCAAACTGACACCCCAAACTGTGAGGAAGATGTTTAGACTGGCAAAAGACTTTTCACGGATTATAGCTAGAGAGTTGCAGAGATCAGTTAAATCTTGGGGTCAGAAAGTCTCCTGAACCTCCATCAGATGGCGCTGACACTAACACCAGCTGTTTGGGAGGGCAGCTAAGAAAAAATCTTCTATCATCCACAAACAAACTAATGCTAATACAGTTGGCCAAACACCACTGGGACTTTCACTGGAACAAGGTCAAAGGTCAGATGAGACCATCATCTAACATCTAAAATGGGTGTGGGGTAGCAAGATAGCAAGCCATAGAAAGGCTGGATTTCATACCCACTGTGAAGTCTGGCGGTGGATCTCTGATGCTGTGGGGCTGTTTTTCTTCCAAAGGTCAAGGGCATCTTGTTAGAAGACATGGTTCCATGGACTCCATCAAATAACAGCAGATACTGGATGAAAACCTAAAAGCCTCTGTCAGGAACCTTAAATTTGGACCTTCCAGCAGGACAATGATCTGAAACTCACCTCAAGATCAACCCAAGAATGATTCAGAAACCATAAAATTAAAGGTTCTGCCATGACCATCCCAGTCACCTGACCTAAACCCCACAGAATATCTGGGTTTAGCTGCAGAGGAGAGTCCAAAAATCGTGGACTTCAGAACCTGAATAGTTTCTGTATGGAGGAATGGTCTCAAAACCATTGGGACTTTCAGTGGAACAAGGTCAGAGGTCAGATGAGACAGAAGTAGAACTTTTTGGCAACAAATGTCTAAAATGGGTGTGGCGTACTAAGAAAAAGGAAGCCAAAGAGAATAGCGCCATATACCCACTGTGAAGTCTGGCGGAGGATCTCTGATGCCGTTTTTCTTCCAAAGGCACTGGACATCTCCATCAGAACCTCTGTTATGGAGGAATGGTCTCAGATCTTCTCCATGTGTTCTCAAAACCTCATCACACACTCCAGATATAGTATTATTTTTGTCATGATATGGATCATAGTCGAGCTATTCTTTTATTTTGCTGACGGCAGAACCAAGGGGTTCTTTTCTCACGTTAACTTCTCGTCAAATAATGTGATAATAGTTGGGACTTGAGCTCGGGGCTTTCCTGCAGGAAGGCCTACAAGCAAACTGAGATGGAAATAGGTTTTCATCCACGTACGTTACCGTCAGACACACAAATAAAAACTCAAAACAGCATGTCACACAAGTAGATTTTATTTAGTATGAGTTCAAGCGAAGACTGTTTACATCACGTCGACACGGAATCTGTTACTCAGGATCACAAACATCACGATACCCTACAGTTTTTTCTGTAAACATTATCAAAAACAATCAAGTGGGATAAATCATACAAATGTATTTACACGAAGACGCACACGTTTACACTAATAAATTAATTCGGGGGAAATTCGCAGCGTGAAGGAAGGACGTGGCAGAAGCAGAGAAAATATAGAAAGTATGTACTAAACATACAAAGCGGAGCAGAATCACTCAAACATTAAAAAAAAAAAAAAAACTCCCACTGCCTCACATCCGTCCACAATAACACCCAAAACATTCCCATCCCGCCACTTTTCCAGGACTTGACTGCCTTTTGTTTCGGCCACTGCATTGCAGAAAAAGGATTATATTCTTCATCGGATACCGCAAGCTAAACAAACGAAGAAACGGAAGGAGGACAATTCCTAACTACCACTGGGTGATGGATCGCAACAGGAAACACAGAAACGCTTCCTCCGAGGAAAAAGCCACTAAACACAAACGGCAACAGATCTTCATCCAACAACGGTAATAACAATGGGAGCTCAGCCTCTGGAGACATTATCAGAACAACCTTCTGCAGGTTAATGTTCCAGTCGGCTGGTACCAGACGATAAAGCTGCAAAAAAAAACAATATTTTTCATGCGTCTGCATTGAGAGTAAAAAGTGTCTGTAGGTTCGGTTTGAAGACTTCTGTTGTGATTCCTCTGACTTTGTGACGACTCCATGTGAAGCATTTTAGCGTCTGACGCCGTCCTGTCGTTATGGTCGCCATGGCTCACCTTAAATGAATAATCCCATGGCAACAGCTTCGAGTTACTAAACCACGACTTCTGTTAAACGTCTCGCCCCGTTGTGGCGACGAAGCCGTAAACTCTACGATGTGTGGTCACACTTTAACAAAGGCCGTTTCCAGCGTAACGCAAAATACTGGAGGAGAGTTCCTCGTCACACTGCTGGATTATTTTGTGGGACTTTCATTGCATTTGTCATATTTTGGTATGCATTACTACTTAAATGAATATCTCAGGGCCTTAAATGGCGGCCAGATTGACATCTATAAAATCTGCGTACTCAAGCAAACATTTAACGTCTTTCTCAGCTTCAGACCGGAGCAAAAAAATGTGTAACAAAGAAAAACAAACTCTCTGGACAACGAGACGCAGCTTTAATGGAATCCTGACGGGCCGAGTTACTGATCACTCGTGCGGCGGATGAACAACTTTAACCATGAAGCGGCGAGGATTTGTTTCCCAGACTGGCGACAACAAGCGTGAGGGGTAAGTATCCATGCCTTGATCCAATGGGAGCGGGGCGGGGCGCCGATCCGTCAGGGAGTCTCTGAGCCAATGAACTGCAGGATCTCATGCGAGAGGATGAAGGTGAAGAAGTAGGCGCAGAGGTCGGCGAAGACGTCGCCCATCCTCCTGTAGGTGTCCATGGAGCGGTTGATGACCTCGGCGGGGATGCCGGACAGCAGCAGCGCCGTGGTCAGAACAGTGGTCTGGGCTTCCTTTTCAACCTAGAAGAACGGGAACACAACGGTGAGGCGTGGCTGCGACTACAGATCACCTCCTCCTTGTGTGTGTGTACACATGGATTTATATGCATATGCGTGATCAATATATACACAAATATATACATCTAGATGTCTTTAATATTTCTCGATTACACGTATGTTGCACATTTTTCTATTTCATCCGATTTTCCTAACCACCGCTCTCACTTAATGAATGTTGGAGAAGCTGTTAACGGTTGAACTTCCCTGTGGGGATGAATAACGTTTGTTCGTTTACTTCACGGAGATCAGGGTTAAAAGAACAAAACAAGAATCTGTAACCAATCTAATCTAATCTAAACGTATGTGGAACAATAGTGAAGGGGTCATGAAATGTGTAAACGTGAATTTAAGGTGTAACCTCACCTTTGGGAAGTATTTGGACAACCCCATGTAGGCCAGTTCAAGGGTGAGAAATGGAGCAAATATTGACTAAAAAGGAAACAAACAGAAGTGGAATTAGCACAAAAATATCATCGTCATATGTTGTCTTACTAAATGTGGGCTGGGCAGTACCGTCCTTGAGCGAGACCCGGAAACCTCAAGGTGAAGTGCATAGAAATCATTTCACTATGTATGTGATTAATGAAGGATCATTATTAAAGAAAAATAATATTAGAAGCCCACAAAATGATTGCGTGCAAAACCCAATTAGTGAAATGTCATGACACTTTATACGTGATACAAACGATTTTCTGACGATTGTACGTTTTGGCATTATGACTAAAAACTTATACACACAGACATACATAATATGTGTGTGTGTGTGCGTGTATATCTCAGTTATTGTACCAATGTAGTGTCTCCAGGCCGCAGACTCACCAGATACTTGCAGACAAAAAGTCTGACAAAAATAGCGAGGAGGACGCTGCCGATGAGCCTAAAGACTCTGAAGGGATCAAACTCCTCTGAGTCAGACGCTCCGTCCTGAGCCGGCTTCTCATTGGCCAGCTGACCCCTCAGTTTCATGGCATCATCAAAACGGGAGAGGTATTTCTGGAGCCCTATGCGAGGGGAGCCGCTGTGGTCGTCAGTTAAACGCTCCCCCCTCGGTCTCTGTCGGACGCCTCCAATGTCGTCATCCAGAGAACCTCTGTGCTGCTCGCTCAAACCTGGCAGGGGTGAAGCCCTTCTCTCTGGGGTGGAGTTATGGGAGCGGCTTATAGGCCCCGTAGCCTCCGGAAAGAAGGGAGACGGTCTCTGGGAAGAGGAGGATGACGACCACGGCTCGGTTCTGTCAAGATCGAGGTGGAAGTGGGGTTCAGTCGGACGCCGAGGTGCTCCAGCTGCACATGTGAGAGAACATCGGTGTCATCAGATTATAATAGTGCTCGTGTAGACTATTAAGAAAAAAGAAAACCATCTATTTCAAATACATTTTCTGTTTTTTACTTAATCTGCGCTATAAATGTGGCTTTTTTTTTTTACAAGCAAACAAGCAGATTATTGCCTGTAATCAGTTGGTGCATGTTGTTTTGTCTCTTTTTATGAAGTTTAACCTCTTTTGTGTTGTAGTACAAGAATCAAGGCGTGATCATACATATAATGTAGCCTTTTTGTTGAAAACACTCAATCTGGGTTCTCTTCTACACATTTTGTACATCTTAGAAAAATACACACATTCTAACGGATTTGAGGTTTACACTAAAATGACATCGAAATCCGGTGTGAGCCCTGATAATTATGATTATGATTATGATGTGATGATTACGAGCACCATGAGGTGACACCCACATGTCTTTTCTTAAGGACGTCACTGAAATCCATTGGTTTCAGTGAAGAAGACTAGGATGTCTTTCCAAAACAAGAGGCCTGTACAGAAGCGATACTTGCATTCTTTACATAATCATCATATTCCCAAAAGATGAACAATCCTTTCATTTGATTTGATTTTAGGGAGTGTACATCATACCGTTGTTGTCGTTTTCGTTTTTGGCGTAGCCCACGATTCTGTTCATCCTGTCCTCTGAATTCATGAGCAGTTTCCTCCTCCGGATCTCCGCTCTCCTCTGCGCCGCTGTCATGGAGCCTGTTTTCTCCTCATTCACGTCTGCTGCTTCCATGGTGGGATGAATTAACTGCAGCTACGAAGTAAATTCAGAGGATACAGACAATACAACGGGCTTCCAGCTCAGCGGTGACGACGACACAACACCCTGAATTAAACGGCGGACATGACGGAGCGATATCTGACGAAAGGACGCACGCTGATGACGTCACTGGGCATCATCAATAATTGAAAAGAGCTTCCTTTCCTGAATCTTGACTTGCAGGAAAGCCCGACCTCAACCCTTGCAGAAAAACCAACTTCGCTACTTTGTACAACTTGTATGGTTGTATGTGACAAACGAGGCTTCTTATTCTTGTTGTTTTCCTTCTAGCTGCTCTGGATTACGTCACCATAGCTGATTTTTGCTCTCTATTTTACCCTTTCCCTCTGCGTCCACTTCGGTCACACTTTCCCCTTTGTGATAGTCTTGAAGTCCATGGGTTTCTTATTTGTCCTACGTTTTTCATCCACAACATCCTCCTCCGAACATGATCTGCATCTCCCCTCTGGATGTCCTCTTACCACCTCCTCACCTATTGCACTTCTGCATCTGGACTACTATTGCACTATTGCACATCCGCAAGTGGTCTATTTAAACTCATGTATATATATTATAAATTAAATGTATTATTATTATTATTATATATATATATATATATATATATATATATATAGAGAGAGAGAGAGATTTGAGTCTTTCCCCTTTTCTTTAGACGTGCATGCATCTTATTCCTTTATTTTTTATGCAGGTTTATTTTCTCATTTTATTTTTAAATTTCTGTCCTGTGTATATGTATATACACGTATATGTGGCATGTGTATAAGTGTGTAGGTATGTGTATATACATATATTTATATATGTGTGTGTATATACATTTATATATATATGGGTTAGTGATTATATATCTAGGTACATATATTTATTTATACATGTTAATAAGATGTCCTTTTATATAGTGTCTTACTTTTTGTCACCTTTAGAATGTCTGTCTTTGGAGCTGCTGTAATATTTCCCCCCTTGGGATATAAAAAAGTTTCTTATCTATCCTTCTGACATCATTCCAGATCTGGTGTCCACCCATGTCACTCAAGGCTGGCAGAACCTCCAGATGTCATCCTGTGTGATGGTGGTCCGGTCCGGATCTGTGGACGTCACACTCACCCACTCACTCAAGTAACCCCACAGGTTGCTAGTGGGGTTTAGGTTCGGGCTCATCACTGGCCAGACCACAGCTGTGACATCATTCTATGTTGGCACACACTCTGATGACTCACAGTCCATCATACCTCAGGTGATTTCTGATTGTTTTGGTCCGATGTTGACGTTGAGGCTCTATCTCAGTCATGTCGCCCCAGCACTGTCAATATCTGGGTGGGTTAGTTTGAACAAGGGGGTGATCATTTTTGGATCGGCTGGTTAAAAGTATTTGGTCTATTTCACTAAAACAATATGTGTATTTAGGCTCAAAGCTAATCGCAGAAATCTGTGAAGAGTTCAGAACAAAGAAGAGGTTTTCAAAAATTGAATATATAAAAAAATATATATATTTTTAAAACACTGGCTAGCCTTCATTCTCCAAAAGTGCATTTAGTGTCATATTGTTATAAGCATATATGAATGTTTTATGAATGTAAATAAATACTCCTGGGTTTAATTCTATATAAACACCATCTTATACAAGTGAATAAATAGTAAAAATGTTGTTGTTTTTTTACAGTGTAGATCAGATGTTTGTCTGCTGATCTGCACTGAAAAAGTTTCCTAACATCTTTTTGAAACTATGGAATATAAATCAGTAGGATAAAAAAAAAGGATTATGGAGTTATTATGAGGGAGTCTCGCTGAAAAAAAACACGAATCTAAACTGTGACCCGAGTCAAAGTTGTGACTCCGCCCCTCCGTGACTTACTCCGTAGAAACACGTTTGTTTTTTTTATTATCAGTTTCTTATGAAATACAATTTTGTGCATGAAGACCAAAACATACTTGTCTGTTCCTAAGTACAGCTTTGCTTATATTATACATAGATTACAAACGGTATGAAATCAGATCAAATCAAATGCTCTGTAAATAAAGAGAGAGAAAACAAAACAAACAAAACAAACAAAAAATCCCCCCAAAAAAAAAATCGACGACGTTGGTCCATGTTCTGTTTCGGAGTCTTCATTTTTCGCTGAGTGAACACATTCACCCACCGAAACACAAAACTACATTTAAAAAGTCCCACACACTTTATTCTCTTGGCGAAACTAAAATCATCAGCATTTATTTACCGTTATATAATGCAGTCTTTCCAATATACAAGTATCAATAAGCACGGTTAAAAGATCACGATGGCTTCGTTATGTCTGTGTTAAAGAATTTCCCATATCCTATTATATTAAAATATTTCATAGAGTCTGTATTTGAACAGATGTTTAATAATAAAAGTGAGTTCCCATACAAGGCAATTATAGAACTTGATTCGATCGGGAGACTCATAAATTATCAGGTTTTAAGAAAAAGAAACAAAAAAAAAAAAAGAAGAACTACAAACAAACAGAACAGCAACTTCTCCAGAAGTGTTCTGAATGTCCGGCGAGGGGGGGGAAGATGACAGAGGGGTTATGGACGACATCAATGAAAACCACTTTCCACTGCCGAGTCCACACATTTGAGGCGGCGGAGGCGACGACGCCGTTAATCCGCCGTCAAATACCTTTTCAACAGTTTTGTCCTTTTCTTCAGGGTTTTTGTTCGACACACGATTATAATAATGACCAGGAAAGAAAACGCACACATTGTGTCCTGCGGGGTAAAGTAGGATATTAATGGCGTCGTTAGAGCTCGGGCGTTGCGTGTGCAAACACTTCTGGTTTGCACCCGATAACAGTCTTTGAGCGCAAACGTACCAAATACTAAACATCCGCTTCCATCTAGTCTTAAGCATAGAGGAAACACACAAACAAACAGGCTCGAGGAAAGAGGCGTGTGCTTTTCACGAGAGAAAAAAAACCCCCATCACACATCCGTTTTTGCCTGGTGAGATCGTCCTCTAGGAAAATAAACACTGATTCATTCAATCATTCACATACGTGATCATCATCATTTAGGATTTCTTGCCTTCTCTTCGCCCGGGGGGGTTGGTTGAAATGAGCATCAGAAGCGATTCTTTGCCACCCTCCACCCTCTCTCGGTCCGTCACGTGATTAGTTGTGTTTTTTTTTCGAGCTTCGTGTGAGTTTGGTTCCAGGGCCTCAGAGAGAGGTTGGACCACAGCTGGAGATTCCTTCAGTCTGCCTCCCGCTGCTTTCATGCATGCCTCCTCTCACACACACACACACACACACACATAACACACACAACCCACACTCTTGTCTGCGTCTCAGTGTTCCTCCATCGCCACTGTCCCACCACTGAGCATTATTTGGAGATTTGCTGCTGGAGGTGGAGCAGGAACTCGTAGTACGACAGGGCCGACTCGGTCCGGTCCTCGATCAAGTTCTGCATAAAGCTGTCTTTCTGCTGGCTCTTGTCCCTGAGAGGCAAACCGGGAAGAGAAAAAAGGGATGACTAAATGAAACGTCACTCTTTCATGTAAAAGTGCTGATTGAAGTATTTGGTTAAAACTTCCCCTTCAAAAACAAGTAAAAGTAGAATGAGGTGTGAAATGTTCTGTAAACTAACAGAAATGTTAATAATTTTTCTAAAGTTTCTATGTATTTAGCAGTGACTCCGTTCTAGATTTAAGAACGTTACGATTTTGAAATAAGATAAGAGAAATATTTTATGGTTTGTCTCTGGAAACACTAAATTTGAGCTTTTGAGATATTTTCTATATTCTTTGAACCTGACAAGATGTTCAACTTTCTATTAAAAAGTTCTTATAACTGCCTGAAAAACACACCTCTCCACATCTCTGTGAAATGTTCCCGTAATATCAAGGGCAACAAGATATTTTGACGAGAACTAAGACAATTACTCTTGGTAAGATTTTCAGTTTTTTTTTTGATTTTCTTCATTATTTTACGCTGGAAATTTGAAAATAAAAGAATTGAAAAATAGGATTTTTGGGACATTTGGGACGGGACCCGAGGACCGGTTCCAAACTGGTTCCCTGTTTCCGTTCATCTACCTCGGAGTTATTCATTCCTTTAAGGAAACTTGGATTTGCATCTCTAAAAAAAAAAGAAAAAGTGACAGACAGGAGCTTTTGTTGGTTTTCTAAGCCGATTTGAAAATAACTGCTGTACAAACAGTGAGCAGAATTAAGAATCTCAACTGGCTGCTAACCAGTTCTAAAATAAACGGCAGTTTCGCCGTAAAGCTTTTGTCTTCCTTCCAACAAAGTCATTAAAATGTCTTCAACGCCCCGAGATGTTTAAACAGCAGCGCGGCGCCGAGAACACATAAACGTCATGTATCCACACAGGAAGTGAAAACAATCAATGAAGTTATCCACGTTTTTCGTCAGTCGTTACTATGATTGACAGTCGGGCCATAACTGACAACATTTAAAATCAGCCAGCAGGGGTCTCCAGAGCTCGACCAGTGGAGCAGAAGATGACGGTCCAGAATCAAAATCTACTGGCAATCGGTGGCTGCTATTAATGTTCGCCACTCTGAATATTTGAACCTGGACTCTCTTGGACAGAATGTTTTGGCTGTTGCCCACCTGACGACATGAAGGGGTGGGAAGAACGGCCTCTGATCCCTCAGCCAACCAATGAAAGCTCTGGTTCTCTCCGACTCGGCGGTGTCCAGCTCTGGGAGCGTGTACTGGGAGAGGAGAGAGGATGAACCTGGTCAGCTGCAGGAAAATCCTGGTCCTTCAAAATGACAAAATGACACGAGGTTTTCCTACCAGGTCATCGGGCACGGCAGCAGAGTTGGGACATCCCAGGACTTGAGTGAGGAAGTTAGGGTTGCAGTTACGTCCAATCCGCAGATACATCATCTTCAGAACAGAATAGTTACTTTTCATTAAACATAACAACACAATAAAAGTTTTTAAGGTCTGTAGGATCTACGTTTCAACTCCAGCCTAGAATGCTGTCCTGATTTATGATGTAAACATTTTTAACTTCATGTAGTTTTAGGGAGTTTTGAGTCGTTGTGTTGATGTAAAAGTCATGGACCGTCGGTGTCGGCAAGGATCAAAGGTATTCTGGGCCGACAGAGGACTCGTCTTTCCTCTTTCTGAACTCTAACCAGAAAAGAAGAAGAGAAGCTTTGTCCAAGCAAGTTTGAGCTTTCTTAAAGTCAGTCAGGAAAACGTGGCTACTCATGGAGTCAGAGCTGGATGTAAGGCTTCGTGTTCGTGTTTCCCTCAGCTTGCTGTCGCTGCTGGGAGTATCGTACCGTTCCGGCGTCCATGAGGAAGGCTCCGTCCGCGCTCAGCTTCTCCCCGGAGAGCTGCAGCAGTCCGGGCTGAGGGATGGTCCGCTCGTTGATGTTCAAGGCTCCCTGAGGAAGACAGAGGAGAACCAGAGCGAGAGAGAGAGCGAGAGAGAGCACAGAGAGAGAGAGAGAGAGAGACTTAATCGGTTCAGTTTACTGAGAGAAGGAAAGAACTAGAATCTGAAGTGAATGACAGGTGGAGAAAATATCATCCGAGGAAACGTCTTTCAGAAAATCTCTCTCTAAAATGTCGTCGTCCTCCTCACCTCGTCGGTCAAGTCATCGATGCGGTACAGAGCTGGGTGGATCATCAGTAAGGCGTAGGCGAGCGGCTGGTACTTGAGTTGACACATGGTAAAGACCCGGTCATCCAGACGGGTGCTGGTGCCCGTCCTGAAGGACTTCTGGATGTGACAAACCCAAAACACACAAAACAAGATTAATAATTATAGAAAATGAAAGAATTGGTTAATATTTTGCTGTAGTTCCTGAATGCTGACTCTTTAAACGGGTACAATAAACCTGTTGTGTGTTTGTTAAAGTATGAAGGAACTGGACGAGGCTTTAAACCTGTTTAAGCAGGGCCAGGATGTAGAGGGGGAAGAGCCTGAGGCAGGCCGGGGACAGCATGCCGGGCTGCTGGATGGTCAGCACAGATTGGCGGTACGAAGTCAGCGAGTCGATGACGGCGTTGGTCAGCGCGTCTCTGGCGTCACTCAGGTTGGCCGTCACCGAGCGGTCCACAGCTGGAGAGAGGGGGGGGGGGGGGGGGGGGCAAATTAGCAGATGTGAGGAACCACCGGGTTGCAACAGGAGCCCCCGGGGGCCCTCAAATAGGGGGGGACAAAAAAACATAAATAAAAACA